>QZCP01000225.1:55778-115072 GCA_003956705.1 Brevipalpus yothersi | reverse complement strand
GAGAGAGAGAGAGAGAGAGAGAGAGAGAGAGAGAGAGAGAGAGAGAGAGTTAAAGTTGAAATGAAATCAAATTCAAATCATTTAGAGAACACTTTTGAACGGGAAAGAATAGATTCCCAAAATGAATTCATTCCTCATATTCATTCAAAGGTCTTTTTGAAGAAAAAATTATCTCTTCCAGATCTTTCAATAGTCCCAGGTTAATGAATGTTGTGCTACCAATCAAAGGTATTTTATTCCTAACAAGTCAATATAAAAGATCACCATCAAATGAATGTCCAAGCCATTTTGGTGATAATTTTTGACCCTTTTCACTGTCAAGTGGGTTTTCTTAATTGAACGTTCATCTAAATATTTTTTTGGAGGAAAAAGTGTAAAAAATTTTGTAGCACATACATAATTTTTTTACAGTTTTTTTTACATTATCAAATCAAACTCTAATTTAACTTGGAGAAAAAATGATTGAACAGATAAAACTTTCTCATTTCCCATGCTTATTGCGAAAATGGGTTCTCTTTCATCCATTCACGCCATGGCTTCTGTCCATTTCACAAAGTACATCTCATCATACCAAAAAGTGATCTTTTTTTGATCAGATATTTTATCCAGCCTTTTTTTTATCATGAGAATTAGGAAAAATACTCTCTTCTCTATTCCAAAATAGATGAAACCACGTATCAAGTTGACAGATCTTTCGTGTCAAAAAAGAAGGATCATGGTAACCTAATACATTCACTGTCAAGTTTAAATCTTTAATTTTTTCTCTCCACTCTTTTAGTTAAGCTGATAGAGAAAGGACCCCATGTTTTCTACTGCAAGTCCATGCACAATCTTGTAGATTATCAAATCAGATGGAATTTGACCAAATCAAGTGAAAAGAGTAAAAGATGTAGGGAGAGAGAGAGGATCCAATATGTCAAAATGAATTCTATTCAAAAATTTTCTCTTTTCACATGCATAAACGTATAATGTTCATGGTATTTCTATGCATGGCAATCGGTAAAAGCCGATTGCCATTTCGGATAGTCGATTGAACTTGAAAATTGATCCTTATACATTTTGAAGAAGAAAAAAAATTCATATAGTCTGATATCAGATAGAAGAATCAAAAATTGTAGGAAGCAAAAAAGCATATATAATAAGCAAGAGAGAGAGAAGTGAATCATGAAGAGGCTGCACTTGTCTGACATCAAGCTCAAATATGGACATCGATTGATGGTTCATTTATCCTATCCAATTCAGAACTTTTTCATGGTGATAACTTGTATGGTCACACTTCATATACCAGTAGAATGTAGATATAACAGTAGCATGTGTGAGTAGAAGTTGTGGTGGGGGTAATGGTAATGAATTTTTTCAGGTAAAAACTAGATACATTAAACTATGATCCAAGTTAACCGGTCCAATTTCAGAGTACATGTATGTGGAATACTTTTCTTCTCTCAGATATACATACACACAATAAACAAGCTAAAGCAAATCAGACTGTATGTTCTTGTGTGTCTGTACTAAAATCAAAACTAAGAACAAGAATGATTGATGAGACAGCTTAAAAAGCCAATAAAAATCCTCCTACTTTACTCATGAATACACTACTGCTACTAGCTTCATGCTAATTTAACGGTTAAACTTGAAGAAAAAAAATAACAAAGAAAACTTTCAACTCAAACTTTTTACATAAATGTTTGAGAATCGTTCATTTGCACTCAATAATGGTCTGCATGTGAAGAGGTTTATCACCAGAATAACATGGTATGTCTTGAATTTCAATTCAGTACCCCGTACAGTAGTAGTAGAATTCAAGTCACCAAGGGAGAGAGAGAAGCAATTTGCAATTAAATCTAACTATTTCATCAAGAATGAAAAGAATGAATTCCTCATTTTTCGTTATTATCTTCACTCTTACTTGACTCATTGAATTAAGGAATCAAGGAACAAAAGAATATTGAGGTGTGTTACGGAGCAGTTTTATTAGATTTTTTTTGTTTGTTTGTCATTTTTTCATCAAGGCATGGATCATGGCCGATCGTGGAAGTATTCTCAATCTAGTTTCAGTTGAGTTTGAGAGAGATATACTGTCATGGAAAGTACACGAGCTGATGATAAAAAAAGAATCTGAGCTGGAAGATATTATTCATTGGTCAAATTTTGGCGGGCTTGTCCGACTAAGTAAAGCAATAAGAAGAAGAGAAAAGAATATGAAGAAAAAACGATTTTCTCTCAAGAAAGAGGTTGATTGAAAAAGTTTTTTTTTCGATGTGTGTAGATCAAAAATTTCATGAGAGAAAAGTCAATCATTGAGTCCAAAATTTTGGTGGCTCAATGTTGAACACATTCAGAGCATCTTCTTCTCAACATTTCATCAGTCCACTTGGCACCTATATTTCTCAATGATACTGAATCTTTCTGAACGATCAAAAAAGTTTCAAAAAATATATACAGATATAAGCTTGTAGAATATCAGATGGAGTATATTGAGCACATTTTTCTCATCCATCTGAGCTTTATACAACCGCTCTCATCTGTTTAATCAAAATCAAGAAGAGAAATATTTTTCTTTTCAGAGAATACTTGATGAGCAGCCTATCCTATGGAACAGTAATTTTTTCAGCTTTGACCTTCATCTAAATTCGAAAATTCTGTCCTATTACGCTAATCTGATGAACATAAAAGAAAATAATATGAAATATTATGAAATAAGAATCACCCTCATCTATCAAATGCAAAACTAATAAAGTGAAAGCATCAAAGAAAGATGTTGCTTTTTTGATTGACAAAAATAGCTCAATCGGCTAAGGTTTGTGTGTGTATATGTTTGTGAATCGGTAAATGGAATCGATAAAAAAAGTGGAATAGAATGGATAAGAAAGTTCAAGGGAAACGGAATGATTCCACCTCTCTTTCTCCTTCTTTTTTCCTTTTTCCACCAAAAGAGAGAGAGAAGAAGATAAATGATGAGAGCAAAAGGAGGAAGAAGAAGATGATGACGGTATTCCGGTTCCTTCTATCAAGAGACGCTTCATGATACATTCTTTTAGGTTTTCGATATGTATGTATGTGTGTGTCTGTATATAAGTGGCTACCAATCGCTTTATATCGGTCGAAACAAGAGAGAGAGAGAGAGAGAGAGAGAGAGAGAGAGAGAGAGAGAGAGAGAGAGAGAGAGAGGGAGAGAGAGAGAGAGAAAAGTCGAAAAGAAGGACTGAAGATCAAGATTCTTAAAAGTAATTGGGACAATCGGTCGATATGATGGACTCGAGGCTATAAGCCGGATCCAAATGCCCAAAAGGATAAAGATGACTAAGCCCGGCAAGTGTGTGTATGTGTGTGTGTGTAATGGGTAGAAAAATTTTGAGATACCTTTTTAGGGTCAAATGTTTCTCTTTTTTGGCATTGAAATCGATTGGATCGACATCCAAATTAGCCACTATTTTGGATTTTGGATGATGATCACTAAAACAGATATGTCATGATAATGGTTCAAGAAGAAGAAGTGCGTTGAGAAAAAACTCTTTTTTTCTCTCTCTCAACTTGACTCATGAAAAATCGTCGGATTGTGCTCGCACTGAATGGATAAACTCTTTTAACGGTAAAACGTTTTACGCTCCATCGATAAGGTATGGAAAATTGTGCTCACAAGATTAAGGAAACACTGTTATGAAAATTTTTTTTCGGAATATTACCTTATTTATTTTTGTTATTGTTCAATCAAATTTTTTGAGCTATTCTCTTTTTTGCCCCTCTCTCTCTCTCTCTCTTTTTCCCAACCATTAAGGAAGAAAAACGCCCGATGATCCGGTGATGATTATAATGACTATAATTTGCATATTATTCAAATTATCAGCTACTTATCGTTTGTACTCATCATGGTAACAACAGCATAGAACCGGAATCATGACAAAAAATCGATACCCGTTGAACACGATCAGAAAACATTACTACAATAATGGTGATCAAGTGTCTCTCTGCGATTTGATCGACTCATAAACTACCCAATTTATATTAATCATTTCTTTCTCGTGTGATCCATAACATCATCAGCATCAATTCTGTTATTATGTATAAGATTTCAAGTGAGAATTGAAATGAAAGATCAATCATTGATTCTGAACTTCTGGAAACGTGAGTGATCCTTCAATCAAATAGATTATTTCTCCGAGCTTACCGTGACATTTAATCAAATGACAGTTGAGTATACTGATCTATGTGATTAGTGTGGCTAATTAATCGGAGAATTTCCAAAGATAAACAAGAGAGGATTACAAAGTTTGGGTGCCTCTAAAATTATTGGGTTCCATGAGTTATATTTATAATGATTTTCGATGATAATTTTCTCACCCTTTTCGTTTGCCATCATTTTTGGAGGACAATTTGATTATCAAATCAGATACTGATCTTAAATGCTTATCTCTTGCAATTCTGAAGTATTCTTTTTTCTCTTTCAAAAATGGATACATTAAAAATCACTATTTTCTTCATGGACCAGGGTCATAAATTTAAGATAGAAAAGAAAAATAAAAAAGAACAGACAACAATTAACGTAAATGACCATCAACAAGGTTACAAAACTGATTGACTCTTCACGGACTGATCATTATGACCTGGAATGTGTATATCATCAAATATACTGGGTGAAATATTCCAGTTGATACTGTTTAACTGTTAAGTCTATAGTGGATTTAGTTGGGATAAAGCGAGACTGAAAAAACTGTTTGTTTCGTAATAATAGTAACAAGTAGATGGATAAAAGAAAAATATTGAGATTAATAAAAAGTGAGAAAGTAGACACAATTTTTCTCATTAATATGCATGAATATATGCATGATCATTAATAGATAGTATGTCTTGATGATTCAATATGAATCAGACCAGAAGAAGTGGAAAAGAGAGATATATTTCTGTTACTTTGTCCATCGATAGACATCTATCCTCTATCAAGAATAGAATAAAGTCAACAGTCTGTAGTAGTGACGAAAGAATGGACTGCATGATCTCTCATGCTTCTGGCTGATGATCATCTTGTTGATAGTTAAAGAGACCATGAAAAATTATTTTCACCACACACAAGCTAATTTTTGATTAATTAAGCATAGGTATCATCAAATTTGATGAGGAATATAGAGAGAAAATTCATCGTATTCCCGGTCAATGTTTAGCGATGAGGCCATAACAGATCAACCTCTCTGTATGTTCGAAAGGAATGCATGGAAGATAAATTTCTTGATCACCCAGGACAAGCACATTACTCTATTTGAATCAGATTCAGTATGATAAAAGTGAAACATGTATAAATTTTGATATCAATTATTTTTTCGAAGTGAGATAAACTTTCGTGAATATAAGGAGGAGGTCTTCTCTCTCTCTCTTACTCGATTATATTCATTAATTCAAAGTGACTCGGAGGTGTTTGTGTGCCTCATGAAAAATTGTGTGCGAAATTGAATTTTCGCATATCGTAGAAAACAAGAGGAAAGTAATGATGATTCATTTTCAGATACCGGATTTCAATAAAAGTTCATGTGTTTCGAAAGAGAGGCTCTTGAAATTCAAAATAAACTTTGTGAGTGTCACACACACACACAACGTTAAAGCATATCAAGATAAACAGAGAGAATATTCATCAATCCTTGTAGTGAATATTTGAAATTTAAGCTTATCCTGATGAACACTGAACGATTTTACTTGTTAATATGGGGCATCATGCAGGAGGTTCGGAAAAAAGTGACCAAATCTTTTGAAGAATCGTAAAAATGAAATTATAATAGATAAAGCTTAGGTTTGTCCTTCTTTTTTTCAATAGCTTCTTATCCTTTTTCCGGGCACAAATCAGGGCCAAGAACCTCAAATTAGTCCCCGAAAAAAATTTTTTCATTCTGTACAAGAAGAGGTACTCATAAAATGGTGTCTTCCAAATCTATCATCTTCAAAAAATTTTTTCTTCTTCTATAAGTACTAGAAAACTTGATGTAATGAGCAAAAAAATGAATACAAAACTGGCCATCTAACAAGTGAGTAGTGTAAATTGAACCATTAATTATTGAGTAATAAACACTGGACACACTTGGAAGAGGGGAGAGAATAAAGCTGATTATAAATGAGAGAGTGAACAAATATTTTTGTTCAATTCATCAGTCACTAAATTCACAAAATTGGTGAAAATTTGACAGAAAATTGGCGGAAGATTCATTTTAAATCGCTATCATAGATGATAATTTGCATGATTCATTCGAATATTCAATCGATCAAAATTTTCAGTTGCCAATCTCTACCTACATAGATGTAAATGGGAAATATTGGGCAGCAAGTAGAGAATATTATTTTATACTTTTTCGCCAACAGCAGCACATTAAGTAGAGCGAAAAGTTTGATCATCATCATGATCAAATGATGCGGCCATCGAGCATCATTTGATCTTCTCGTTTCTCCGGGCATCATCTACCTTCACAACCATCTATACCTTCTCCTTCCCCTAGCCCTCACGATCGGCCGAAGGGGCCATAAAACCCTAACCGGCCATTGTTAATGTACACAACTAATTGAACCATGATTTGGTTGATGATAGGGTGAAGAAGAGTATGTGAGTGTATGTGTGTGTATATACAGAAGAGAAAATGAATGAGAACTCAAGCTGGTCATATTAGAGATGAGAGAATATTATTCCAACATCACAAGCATGGGCAACTATTTACGGCAATTTTTGCATTGCTCTTGTGATGTGGCCTGAAAAAAAAGTTTCAATAGTCGATATACAAGTGGTACCTAAGATGATAGAAGAAGAAGAAGAAATTTTATATTTCTCCTTGATAGATGATCAATCTGATCATTCGATCGTATCATGATAATCAATTGAGAACACACATGACCATGGTTCATAATTTTAACATATATATTTCGAAATATTTATTCTTTTTTCCCTTCTCTCTCTCTCATCTGCTTTCTGAAACTTATCACTTCCAACTTAGCACATAACAATTTACGATCAAATCAAATCGGATCAAACTTTTTTCTTCTTTCTCTCTCTCTCTCCCAGTGAACACGCTGGACATCATTTTGGACACGATGTGAAGAATAAGCCCTCAGCACATAATGAGGTTAATCATCGGCGATAAGTAATTATGGACTTGGAACATCAAATTTTTGTTTTGTTATTACTCTTGTCAATATTCTATTTATCTGGCCATGTTCACACACACAATATTCGAATCGGAACTGGCCATTTAGACATACACCTGCAGAAATTATATCATCTGGAAAGCATGGTAGTCATCATCATCGTTCATAAAGATGGACACACACATACACATCTTCATGGAGGTCTCTCTTCTTCATTACCTTCTACTGCTGTGTATCATTACTATATCTGGACCACGGAATTGATGTAAACTTTTATTCTTATTTTCTTTTCTCGATCAAAATCTTTTGGAAGAGAGAAAGAAAAGGAATTCCTTTTTCTCACCCTAATTTAGTCTTATCCATCAGGCGATGGCATCATGGTCAAATGCTTGCTTAGTGAGAAAAAGCAATCACTTGATCACACACAAACATGCACATCAAGTCAATCAATTGTATAGCTTCAAATTAAGGGCAACATTTTGAAGCTTGAAATTGAGACTTAAAATTTGATTAAATTGGTCACTAAAATGCGATCAATTTAGTTGGAGAGAGAAAGAGGAATAAAAAAATAATAGAATGAATTGCTGCGTGTTAACAGTGGTAAAGTGGAGTAAAAAATGTCAAGAAAAAGAAAATGAATTGAATTTTTGGGCCAATGGAATTCGAACTGGAAAATTCTTTCCAAATTTATAAATTCAGCAATCGAAACTCATTGACTTGTTTTTCTTTCAAAAGCTTATAGAATAGAAAATTAATTCTAGCCTCTGACAAGACTTGTGGATGACCACCAAGTAGGTTCAGCTGACTGGTCAAGCTGCAAAAGATCTAGCTGACCTACGAGCCATAGCTTGACCATGCCTGGCATTTAATTGAGAGAGAGAGAGAGAGAGAGAGAGAGAGAGAGAGAGAGAGAGAGAGAGAGACTGTTGAAAGATGAGTAGATTTGAGCACGAAGACTAATTTTAAATAATTTTGAATAATGGTAATAAGTGGTCATCTTCGGTTCGGTCTGATGATAGAGATACATAAATACACAAAAACATTTCAAAAAAGATGACCTTAGGTCAGTGTTGTTGGTCAAAATTTGGCCTGCTCACAAGCCAGTGCCGGTGTTGTGTAAAAAGGAAGAAAGAATCATCTAGACCATATCAAGGGAATAACATGCAAATGTCGGCATTCAAATCAGAAAAAGAGAAAAAAATATGTTACGTAATGTGGAGGAAGAAGATGTTGCCAAAAAATTTTGGTTGCATATAATGTAATAAAATACAATAAATTATGTCCACTTACCTGCGGCATATTTCTTTGGCTCTGCCCCATGAGTGCCTTATATTAAAGTATTTATAACATTGAGTTCCAAATTCATTCCAACCTGTTCCAATAGATTCATGTGAAAGAGTAGCCATAAGAATGATATATTCAAGAAGTAGAAGAGGAAGAAAAGAAGAGAAAAAAATTCATAAATTAATCACATTAAATTCACTTGTTTTCGTATTATTTTAATCATTCATGAGCTCGTATATGTATGTGTGTGTGTATGCTTTCAATTGTATTTATGTAGAAAGATTCACCATATGAGAGGTCAACATAGTTTTGACTGTATATTCCGTGATTAGCTTTGGGCTAATCAAATGAAATGCAATGAATTGGCTATTCAAATGGTGGAGAGAGAAAGAGATAGAGCGTAGGAGTGGAAGCTAATCAAATGGATCTATTGAAGCGGAATTAGAGTGAAGAGAGAAGAAAAAAATTTCCCCAACCAAGGATGGACAACGGATGCTGGAGAAGAGAGGGGCAAAAAGAAGAGCAAACTGTACAATCCATCTTAACGTTGGTTAAGATGGAAAATATGATGGAAGATGAATCATTATAATAATATATTTATAAATAATAGGCTAATAAATGGACACACACACACAAAATTATTTCGATATGTATTTGCAATATATATGTATATACACGTATATGTATGTGCATGTACCATGATTCTAATGTACATAGATGAAGATGATTTTATTCAAATTTTTCTTTCCTGTTACTGTTGCTTCTTCTTCTTCTTCCCTCATGTTGGTTAGTCACGGAAATGAAGGTATTAATGAGGAGAACAAAATTTATTCCATAACAAGTTGCTTCTTCTTCCTCTCTCTCTCTCTCTCTCTCTCTCTCTCTCTCTCTCTCTCTCTCTCTATCGGAATTTGATCCACATTCTTCACATGATTTCAGGCTGAAGAGAGAAAAATATTTCAACTTTGATTTGAGGCCATCGATTCATCTCTTTCTCTTCCTCTTTTCTCAGCCCGATAATGATAGCAATTACAATTGACCACTCGTTACTATTAGCATGTCAAGCCCAACATTTGTCACAATTAATTCGATTCCATATCTTGTACTCCTGAATTCAGTGATACTATTGACCACATTGATTCAAACAAATTTTTATAAATGATATTTATCATATAAAGAGGTATATTAACATTCTGAGTATGAATATCGTTTTCAGGAAGTGGATGAGAATGCTATTCTTTTTCGTCCGAAGAATGTCCACCATGATAAAAGTCATGATGGACATCCTCTCGAACTTTTTTCCAGCTATGACGGAGTGGAAAGCTCAAATGTTGAGGTTTGAAATGAGAAAACAATAAACTTATAGATAGATCAGATTGGTGGACAATCATGGTCGATTATGATTACTATCATCATTCATTGTGTTATTGCTACAAACCCAGTCGATTGATCTTGATGATGAAAATGATTCAAAGTGAACCACATTTGATAGGATGTACAATCGACCAGGACCAGCATGTGATTATATCATGGAAAGGCTTGTTTTGGATCCGTATAAAGTATATAGCGGTTACATCAACCGGTGAATTCTTCCTCTTACTCAAATCTCACTGATGCTGATCATACAAACAAACATACACACACCAACCGAATTACATGGTGTTCTGGTGATTTTCTCTCTCAATATTCCAACCAAACAATCTTCTCTCTCTCTCTCTCTTCACTAAACATTGGCTTGACCTTATCTGATTTGCGGATTCAGCAAGCTGTTCTTCCTTCATTCCGGTCGATTTGATTTTTTGGGTCTTTCATGGTAGGTACATGAATGTACCAATATATATATA
Source organism: Brevipalpus yothersi (assembly GCA_003956705.1). Lineage (NCBI taxonomy): Eukaryota > Metazoa > Arthropoda > Arachnida > Trombidiformes > Tenuipalpidae > Brevipalpus > Brevipalpus yothersi. The sequence goes on along the minus strand of QZCP01000225.1, from coordinate 104,831 downwards.
AAATGGAAGCAATCTATTCGGGCAAAGTGGCGGCGGAAATAATCGGCAGGTCATATTTTCGGCAATACATGGAACTGAGCTTGGGTCTATTTCGAAACATATACACTCTCTCGTGTAAGTACATGTTGGAATACATGTACATGTATCTTGATCGTTGATCTTTCTTTTTCCGATTCATTATCTTTCAACCGATTAGATATCGTTTTCATCATCGTTCATATCACGGTCAAGGTCTGTGAAAAATGAAACAACAAAACCAACAACAAGATTTACTCTTCACCTTCATCATCATTTGACCAGTAAAAATTTAAATCAATTTGACCCATTGATTTTTTATGCTCAACGCTTCATGACACCAATTCCGAATATATTTGTCTGGATATCAATTGGCAAAATTTGCTTTTCCTCTCTCCTCTCTCACCACTACAACATGTGTATGATCCACATTACTGAATATGTGTGGCGTATGTGACTGAGCAAATTATCTCAGATTTGATGGAATGAATATTCATCAGAACTGGTCGAATTTCCAGTAAGAAAAAAGAGTGTGGATCAACCAGGTCGAATTGAAAGGAATACAGATATTCTATTTATAAATTGCTTACATTTTGTGTATATCATCGAAAGAGAAACGAAATACTATACTGATGACACAAGCTATCCAGACTTGTGATCAGGCTTTTTCGGTTTTTTACCCAAAAAAAGAAGAATCAGGTCTCTTTCTTTTCCAAAAATCCGAAAATAATAGTATAAATAAATGTATAAATATATATATATTTTTTCTCATACGATTAAACATATACATATACACTTTCACACTCATATGCAGATTGATTCATTCAATGGCGCATACTTAAACAGGTTAAAAGGATTTACAGATAATTTTGCCGACAAAAATGGTAATTTTTGATTCCACCAAACTTGACTGGAAATATATACTCATACACACATACAGCACACCGAAAATCGGCCATAAAGACCCGATTTTTTCTTCTGGCACTACAAGATGGACCCTTTAAAAATGGTGATGAAAAGAGAGAAATCATGTTGCCCCAAAGTGAAACATATTCTCTGAACCGGAATCAAAATTATTTACTGTATATGTGTATGCGTTGGTGTACTGAATTTGAATAGAGTTGGAAATAAGAAGAAAAAGAAGAAACGTTCAGGCGTATACTTCCGGACGATGACAGATAATCGGGCTGCTGAGCGTAACTGATCATCATGGATATGTTAAGGTGGGCCTACAATCGATTCTCTCTCTCTCTCTTTCTCTCTTTCTCTCTGACAGTATGATGATGACGGTAATCATGTATGCCTTAGTGAACAACCAAACGGCCTTTTTGGCTTGCCAATTACATCAGTCAATGAATATTGGCTAAGCTTACCTTTCTCTCTCTCTCTCTCTCTCTCTCTCTCTCTCTCTCTCTCTATTGATTCCAATGAATATTGGGAGAGGAAGAAAAAGAATAAATGATCTGAATAAATATTAAAGCTAGATGATAAACGGTAGCCCATCTCCTTATAAAAATGCTTTTTCAACTTTTACTCTCTTATTCATCAGAATGATGATAACAATTTTCGAGAATGTTTTGCTGCTGCAAGTTTTGATCTGAAGACCGGTGAAAGTAGTGGTGATAGTATTAGTAGTGGTGAGGAGAGAGTATTTCATGAGAAAATTTCGAAATCAGTGAGAACAAACATTCATGGGTGATGATGAGAATGAAACTTAAAGTAATCATCAACACAAGAACCATAAAGTGTGCTTCATGCACACCAAGAAAGTGTATCCAAGTTCAATCAGAATGGGTACAAGTAGAAAGGGAGAAGAAAATAATTCAGATAAGCTATAAGATGATATATATGGTGTCGGAAAATCTATTTTCTCAGTCAAGTGAGTGAGGAATCCAAAAATTTTTCTCTCGATCAAAGACCTTTAATTAGGATCATCCGGGATTGAAAAAATGATAATTGATGATGGAGATCGTCATCATCAGAATCAGCTTTATCAGTTGAAGGAAATACGAAGTAAGTTATACTAGTGGATGACAATCAGAATTTTGGTAATAATCTCTACTTATATTGCATCAAGTAACGTTTACATTAAGATTTTGAAAGTCTAATTAACATTCCTCAAATCATCTCCCTTAAATGAGCCACAGTTCAATGAGAAAGGTTGAAAAAAACTACTGGAGATGGTCATCTATGATTATTCATACGAAATCACATACACACATCATACATTAAACATGTAATATCTGATAAAATTCAATCTCTGTTTGTAATATACACTCATATATTCAAGTTCTTTCACATCATCATACGAACGTTTCCCCTTTGATCGTAATTAATTATTCTTAACCATACTTTATTCATGTATGTACATGTATGTGTGTGTGAAAAAAGGAAGAAGTTGAGGAACCAAAAAAAAGACTAACACAATATCTACTACTAACTTAAGTAAGCATGATCAAATTAAACAGTGGAAAATGTTTTATCTTCTTACTCTCTCATCCCAAGTGGATCTAATTGTTGGGATCCAACATACCCACAATTTTGTGTATACTTAAATACTTGGAAAAATTCAATGTCTACGGAACTAATCGAGATGAGCAAGTGGCGAGCTTACCAATTGCTGACAATTATCATGGCATTGATTAGGCGTTGGGCACAGCATTTTATGAAGAGAAAATGAGATTGACTTTTTTTCTCTTCCATCTTCGCCCACATTGACACACACTCACACACTCAACATGATTGAATAGGAATCAAAATTTTTTGGAGAATCAATTTTTTGATTCGAGCGAGAGAAAAATTCATCATCTATCTCTTCCTATTTTGAAATGTTTCATTTGTCATTGGACGTATGTATATATGTATTGCTCACCTTTCCTACTCACAATTCCCAGTCTCAGTCAATAATCGTTTTCCCACCGTTTTCAACATTTTATCATGATAATCAAGAGCTACTCTCTCACATCTCTCTCTTTCTCTCACTTATATTCCTCCGATCCTCTCTTTTTGGGTTTCTCTCATATTCAAAAGCTTCAATCTTAAAACTCTTTCATCCACTTCTCACTGTCGCAATTCCATCTCTCTCTCTCTCTCTCTCTCTCTCTCTCTCTCTCTCTCTCTCTCTCTCTTTCCAACATCATGCTCTTGATGAAAGTTAGAATTTCTTTCACTCATTCTTTCAGGGGCCATACAACTTCACCGGGCCATGACTCGGAATAGTTGGAATCACTGTAGCGAGATACACAGAGAGAGAGAGAGAGAGAGAGAGAGAGAGAGAGAGAGAGAGAGAGAGAGAGAGAGAGATTCTTCCAGGCAACACTTTCATCTTCTCAGATGTACTACTGCTTACCATCTTCTATCTTTCAACAACTACATCATCAACAACTTGTTCAAATCTTCACAACTTTTTGTTCTCTTCCGTCTTGTAAACCTTTTTTTCTGTGACCAATTCTATCGTCTGCCTGATTTTCTCTGATTTTGTCAGAATTTTAGGGGGAAATTTTTTTCTCCACTTCACCATGAACATGATGAAAGTTAATCAAATTTTGGGTAATATTTGGAGAGGGAGAGAGAAAGGATGTAAGAGATACATTTAAAACGATGAAGAGAGAACGAGAATTTGGGCAATAATCAAATGAATTTTCTTTTCTTTATCCAAAATTATTCAGAAACGTGAATTGCTCAATTCGCTTTCATCATTAAAACGGATGACTTCTATAACATCAAAATGATTTGCATTTTGATCACTTCACTCCATCCGACCGATCTGTTGTTGACCTAACAAAATGACTGATATCTGATTAACAGATAGCTTTGTTATCCACACACACACATACATAAACTTTTTGGGTATCAGAATAATGGATACGATTTATTATCGATTTTATGCCTCTTCATGACGTGCACATTTGAGACTGTTCGATTGGAGCCATTCGATTACTTCCAGATAGCTATTATAACGTGATTTCGGGCTCGAATCGAGCTATCCTAGCTTCATGTATATGTCCATATCATGTCTGGCTGAGGTCACTGCGTTGATCACGAATTATTCTAAAATTCTAAAATGGCCGTTTATTTTCAATCGTTGATCTGGATCCATCGATCAGGCATTCCGATAAAATAAGAAAGGAAGGCATCGGGCAGAGAGAGAGAGAGAGAGAGAGAGAGAGAGAGAGAGAGAGAGAGATGAATCTAATTCAAGTGAAAGAACTTTTCTCAGATAGCATCTTTTTTGCTCGCAGGGTTCATGATGAGATCTGATATGTCTTGCTTAATCAAAAAGTCCAACAAGGGAGAAAACTTATTCTTATCGACATTATTCTTTTTTTTCTTTAAATAATGATTTTGTTATCAACTTAAAAAGGTGTCTCAACTAAGCCCATTTAACTGACCTCATGTAACACAGGAAACAGTTTACCTGTCAAATACAAATTCGATTGGAATTTCAAACTCAAACTGATTAAGTATGTTATGTGGACACACAAAATGGTCCGCAAACCATCTCGAATCTAGAGAAATAATCGAAAATCAACAATATTGACAAGCATGTAAAAATATAATTGATCATTTTGACTGCGAAAAATTTTGGCAAAACCATTGAAAGGGGGTCAAAATTCAAAGCTGATAGTGGAATTATCAATCTAGCTTGAGTCCATATTTCATTTTGATTACATAGCAGTCATCATCATGATCACTTTCAATTTTACATCATTCCATATACCAGAGCATTCTATAGTGTTCTGATGTTGATAAGTGTAAATGAGTGCATGTGTTAGTGTAAATCATCTAAATCATCAACAAAGGAATCAAGAACGATTAACACGTGCTTGAATTGCATTTTGAAGTATCTTTCACACTCATCTCAACACTTTTGTGATGCTCCAAAAAGAATTCAGCCCAAATTGAACTCTGATATAGCCCAGGTCGAATCGGCACGTGCACGGAACAAACGAAAAAATTTTTTCTCTCTCTCTCATTTTATATCGTCTCATTTTCTCTATCAAAAAAAATGTATATACACTTCCTATGCTGCATAAGATTAACATTGTGAATAATGTAAATGGTGATTAACTGATCATGCATACAACAATGGAAGTTTCAATTATACAATAGTCTATAAGAAGGAGTGAGAGAGAAGATGAAAAACGGAAGATGAAACTGAAAGGTAGAAAGAAAGTTGGAAAGTAGATGCAAGACGCCCAAAATTTTGGTGAGAATAATGAATGAAATAAAGAATGGTAAGTATCGAGGCTTGAAATTTTTATGGCCAAATTGTTGGTCGAACGTTAGAGTGAAGAATGGGAAAAAAGAATTATTCCAATTGATACAGATGAACACCAATATCAACGCGCACACATAAGCAATCTGAAGCGTAAGTAAAGATCATAGAGCTTTCTAAAATACATGTATCATGATTTTTATTCGAATGAATTCCAATTGACATCAATTTTGGCTGATTCTTACTCAGAATCCGTTTTGGGAATACATTTTTCTACTGCTTCATGACCATTAAGATTTTTCACTAGAGAATATTTATCGCTATACTGATCAAATGACAATCAAGTGAGAAACCAAGAGAGCGAGAGAGAGAGAGAGAGCAAAGAATATGAATGAAAAGTGCGAGAAAAAAACGAAATCATCAAGACTCGCCCGATAGACTTGGGAAGTCCAATTTTAGGCTTTTATATGAGCATGCTAATAAATCGGAAAAGGTGTCAAATGGTCGAAACGCCTTGCTCTTTTCGATGATGGTATGGAAACTAATATTAAGTCTCATCCTCATCGTTCAGATAATCCTCTATTATTTAGCTCTCTTTCTCTATATCTTTTAATTTTTCTTTTGCAAATCATCTTTTCGCGCGCTCAGTTTTGTTCTATTCAGCGAAAGCGATCTGAAAACGTGCATCGTTCAAGCGACTCATCCCAGTCTGGATTGGAATATATATTCACTGTATATCATGCAATAGGCGTACAATCTTATAACAATCTTCACACGGAGTAAGTGATAGAAGATGAGATCGAGTAGACCGATATTGTGCTCAGAACAACATTATTGTGTTGACCGTTACCGATAGGCCAAAATGTTTGCCTAAAGTTTGTGGCAAAAGATTTCATCTTCCATCATCTGAGAATTCTTTCTCTTTTCTCTATCTCTTCACTTCTCGCGGCTGCCGATAGACCATGATACTGAACGATACCGAAGATATATAATAATAATAACGTGAATCTTTCACACACACACCACAATAATCGGGATGGAAAGAAGAATGGAACTTGTTCATCCACTGTTTCCTATCATATCTTCCAATCTGATCGGTTGACCGATACTCGACCTACTCAAAAGTGATCCAAATTGGTGTTCCTTGTCGGCTCTCAAAGTTTTTGATGGTAGCAAGAGAAAATAAATTTCCAGCAAAAATGGTTCCACAAATATTGCAATTTATGGCAGCTTCCGATTGTTTTAATGAGAAATTTCACTTCTCAATCATCACTTATTATTATTAGCTTAATTTTCGCTTGACAAGTGACCAGAGTAGGCGAAGATTGCCTTTTTCCGGTCAACATCACATTCATTTGGATTGGATGTTAGCGAACGAATGAATTAACATGATCACGAAGAAAACAATTTTTTTCATCTTCTTTTTTGTTTCCAATCTAATTGAGTTTTTGTTCTCCTCTTACTCTCAACAAGATTTTCATTTGAATCTCTCTTCTTCATTCATCACATTCTTGGCCATCTTTTTAACTCTTTTTACTCTCGCTGACCGGCTATTTCGAAATGCTAAGTAAAGTTTCAAACAGTGAATGAACTGGCTGGCTGAAGATGAAAAGCCGTTATAATGGAAGCCTCTTCAAGGGTAACTGTTGATGGAATGAGTAAGCTTGATCATCATCATCATCAATTAATGCTGATATAAGATTGTATAGGGAATGATGTTGATAATTTTTAGAGAAAATTTAGAGCTCGATCTCTCAGCATCGCAAAATAAATCAAATTTTTACATTTGCTGTTAATCTTCACAGCCTAAAACTTATGAAAGTTGTGGCCTAAACACTATCTCCAGGTAAAAAATGTTGGAGACTGATGATAAATTCGTGCACAAAAAAAGTTACATCAACAGCAGGTACAAGATACCTGTCCCAGGATAGGCAACAGGTACGGCCTCAGCGTTTTGAGGCCACAGGTCAGAGGTGAGAGCTAATGATGATGGAAGAGAGTGTAAAGTAAAGAGGATAGAGAGAGAGCGAAAATTTGAGGGATAAAAAAATTGCTAAGAAAACACACTGGAAAGCGTCTGGGTTCGAGACGAATATTTGTGAACAAGAGTAGCTCAGAGGCCTAGAGAACAGGATTTTCTTTGTGGAAAAGAAATTATTTTAACCATTAAAAGCTAATTGTGGTGACCAGGAAGAAGTAGGAGAGAGAGAGAGAGAGAGAGAGAGAGAGAGAGAGAGAGAGCGCATAAGATGCATGTTGAAAATGCATGTAAGAAAGAGAAAGACTGATGTGTGTACAGAGTTAGGAGCAGAGGAATGAGAGAAGATGAAGATGAAGAGTGATGAAGAGGAACTACCATTATCTTCCTGAGGGCAGCCATATTCTGCAGGCCAAATCAATCATTAAAAAAGAAGCAAAGCTAAAAGATAGGAGAAGTAAACTGAAAAAGATTGCGATATCAACCAGAGTATTTAGCCTCATCCATCGGGCCCAAGAGAGAGAGAGAGAGAGAGAGAGAGAAAAGTTCATCAGAGAAGAGGAGAGAGATGGAGAGAGAGAAGTTTTCAGTGTAAATCAAACACACACATACATACACGTTGTGAGCACACTTGTTGGATATATAAGATGAGGTTTGGAAAAACTTACCCTCAGGGCATTGTAACAATCTGACGTTTTCTTGACTGTGAGAACCTAGAGTCTGCTGAGGAAGAGAGAGAGAAAAAGAAAGAGAAACAAGTGATGTTAGGAAATGAGCGATATGGAAAATGAGGTGAATGAACCGAAAGAAATGCATTTTGAAGGTGGACAGAGGTCAGTATTGAGAGAGAAGAGAAGAAAATGGACTATTTATCGAGAAAATTTTCAAGTCCATTTGGAAAAGTTGAATACGCATATAAACACACATTTTTCTTGTCCAACTATCTCGGCAGGTGACAGGTTAAAATTTTTGGCTACAAATTGACACTCACAATATATATCGGAGGCATTTGATGATACTCTATTGAATGTTGCGTGTAGGTCATGTAATTTGGGAACAGTTTGACTTGATTTGCCAAAATTCTGAGGAATACTTGCGGCATGCTCTGAATTTTGGGTCATAACAATCATCATCTGCGTGTGTATAAAAAATATGTGCTGTCCTTGCGGTTAAAGCTATACTGTGAGGGCGTAAAATGTGATGATAAGAAATAATTCTGAAAATGTGTCTCTCCTTTTATCAAGATATTCCAAAAAATCGATGATTACCACCAAATTGTGACCAAACATTCTAACTATTTTGACCTTGTATGGGAGATAGAGGATGATAATTTTAGAGAATAAATAGAGGAATGAGTTGGACAATTTCCATTCTCAACTTGTCCAACTATCTGGAATACCTCTGATATGGAATAAATTCCGATTGATTTTTTCTACTCTCAAGAGTCTAGATTTGCGCGAAAATTCTTTACATTTATAGACGCATCATGTTTCATGTGTGTTTGTGTGCCGATTATTTTGTACAACTATTCAGGCCAAGTCCAAAAATTTTCCTGTCACCTCTACGAGAAGAAGGATAAAGAATGATGCGGGATGCTCTCACATCTTCTTCTCTCTCTCTCATCTTTTAAACCGGCCAACTTTTATCATCAACATGACGTGTTCATTCATGGAAACAAATGTGTGAATGTGTATTCAAGAGTTAGGAGTAAGAGAGAGAGAAAGAATTTTCGTTATTCCAATCATGTGCCAATTGAGTAAAAGAAGATGAAGTAGACGAAGAAGAAGAGAAAAATAACTACAATATTATCCATGCTCAAGTGACCTGATGAAGTAAGAAGAACATTTTTCCGATTGTTTTACTGATCAACGGAACACTGATCAGGCTCAAGTAAGAAAAAAAAGGAAATATGAGCACGATGTTCATCTTCCGCCGCATCAAGGTAAGACGACAGACATGAACACGGTGATGATAGTAGCAATGATAAGGGTTTTAGACAATGAAGAGCAAGAATAACGAGAAGAAGAGGGATAAACGGAATCAGGAAGAATAGAGAAGAAGAAGAAGAAGAGAAGAAGTGGGAGGAAAGGGGAGAGAGTGTTATGTGTATGATGACAAGTTTCAATAGTGTATAGTGTATTTTGCTTCCAACATAATGTTACTCTTCATCTACTTTTAGTTTTTTTTCGTCATCTTCACCTCTCATTCATTAATCTTCATGACTAAATGTTTGAACTAAATATTAAGACGCATCTACTCTCAGATAAATGTTAACTATCCCATGAGAAATCTATTTCCCTACTCAAATTCAAATAAATTCAAATCATTGATAGATCTTCACTACTAGGTTTTGAAAGCTATCAAATAGTATTGATGGCATTGATATTCGAGAGAGTTACAGAGATTAAAATCGAGATTTCAATCAGAACTTTATCATCCATTGATTCATATTACAGTGAATCACTAAATATATCGATTTTTTTCTATCCTCAGCACAACTTTGAGCACAATTTTGATAAACTAAACTTGTTGAGTGATAAGAAGAAGCAAATTGATGTGGATAACTTCTTCTAATCTTCAAGTCTTTCAATTGGACACATGATTGGAGAAACAAATTGAAGTTGAATGATTTGATGAATCATATTTTACACATGTACTTACTATTGTGGGCAAAAATGCCACTAAAATGGCAGAAAATATCCAAAACATGGTATGATAGGAACACATCATGTGTACCATGATGGTGCTAACGTGCCGAAAAAGTTATGATTCTTGAAAAATTATTCCGCTTCGGCTTGAATAATAATAATAGTAATGATGATGATGAAGGTTGATTATGTGTCCGGCACACTGGTATGTCACTTGCGAATTAAATCACTAGTGTTCATTATCTAATCCGAAATATATTCGGAACATATACGATTCAGTCAATTGATCGGCTATATTAACCGAATAATGTTGGGCCAAAATGTCGGCGTTATAGTTACTTTCCGTGGGCACACCACACACATCCACACCATATACACATATACAGAGAGCGAGAAAGATATGAAGACAATTCGATTGAATCACTGAATCAATACAAAAGTAGATTGATGATGATTATAATACAATGTATTGGTATAATAATGTTGAATTGTTCACCAAAAATTAATTAAAAAGTTTGTGTATAAGATGATCAGCTGAAAAAAAACCTCTTCTAATGTCACTGTACCTGTATAAACCTTCTTCTTCTTCTTCTTCAGACCATTGCCCGATGCTGGTCGACTGGATTCTGGTCGGCAAACGAATGAGAAAGGTGCTTCAAGCAACAAACAGGCTCACCAAATAAGAGAGAGAGAGCAAAGATTTTTCTCTCTTACTTTTTCTCTCTCTTCTCTCTCTCCATCTCTCTTCCCACCTTCTTAGATGAGAACTTCTTGTGCAAGTTTTTTTGGAAGACAGATAGAATAAACCAGAACCGGATTCAGAGTATACCCAATAACCGGTCCCAATGCAAGTATCATATCAAAGTTGAATGGGAAAGAAAGAGAGAGAGAAAGAGAGAGAGAGAGAGAGAGAGAGAGAGAGAGAGAGAGAGAGAGAGAGAGAGAGAGAGAGAGGAACACATTCCGGGAACTCTGAAAAATTTTCACATTTCTGATTTCACATGTGACTTGTATCACTTCCTACGGACTTGATACAGGGAAGAGAGAGAGAGAGAGATGGACTCCGCTGATATGTCACTTGTAACGGACTGGCCAGTCAATCTGGATGCTATTAAGACACCCAATCAGCTGGGATAGTTTTTTTTCTACTTCTTTCTACAAATTTTAATCTGATTTTTGACCAGTCGAGATGCGATCAATGATGGTGACAGCGATTCTTGAGGAATGTTTCATAGCAATTATTGATCAGATCTTTGGTGACCTTTGGCTGCTCAAAGAGCTGCTTGATTCGAAAGTTTTTTCAAAGCTTAATTCGATTGAAAATGGAGAATTTCTTGCAGCAAAATACATGTGTCTCGCTGAGGAAATAGCTTCATGTGGAAGTCAAGAATTTTTGATTCAACTGGTAGATTTGAATAACGGGAAATACGTGTAACTCCACCTTCTAGGAAGTATCTAGAGCAAGTCATACCAGGCAAGGGACATGGGTCGAGGCATCTATTTCATCTATCTTTGATTTAATTCTTAGGAATAGACTCTTAAAATTCTATCGAAATTCACTAAAAATCAGAACTTAGTTGGTTAAGTAAGGATACTATTGATGTCATTTTTGGTCAAAAGTCTCATGATTCTAATGTGTTTTATTCCTGTTAGTGAAGTTTGAATGATTGAAATCAAATTCATATTGACTATTTCAATCAGAGGACTAATCAAACAGTAAATTCGTCGAACATGATCTTACATCCAAAAACAAACGGCTTCCATAATCTTTCCATCAAATGATGAAACAATCTGGTTCGTTCTCAAAATATCAAATGGAAATTTTGCAACAGCCACCAGAACAATAATTATCGTCATTGTCATGAAATTTTGCTCTTAATCTCCCAAAATTACGTCCTCTGATTTTCGGAACGTTTTTTTCATGGAAAGTTCAGTAGAATGATGCACTAAACTACAGGCGGCAAAGAACTTTTGAGATGAGTTCCTAACTGCCATCTGATGAGTGGTAATTGAAAATGTTGAATCTTGTCAATGTTTCAAGTTCTGGTCAAGAACTTTTCGAATATTTGTACTTTTCTCTACTCCTATCAGCGGATAGTTTGAACTTGGAATTTTTCATTACTATCCAATTGATGTGGGATTTGGCCACCCCTCAGAATACTTATGGACAGTTTCCTGTAATTGTTTAATTACTGAGTACAGTGTATGAGCGAACAGCGAAACATGAATCACTGTAACACTTGGGAAGATCACTTTTTGGGTAATCATACTTCCATTAACCCTCTATGAACATCGACGATGAGTGAAAAAAATTGGTTCTAAAGTCTCATATTCACTTGCAAAAATATGCTGAAGAAAAATTCTCGAAATAGCTGTGAAGGAGAGGAAAGAGAGATAGAGATAGAAATATCTCATCGATGTTAGAGTCAACATATCAATATTGTAATTTGATGTGACCTTTTGGGTACAAATGATGATCGATTTTCCCCAGCAAATCGGCTTGACCTATCTAAAGGTCTCATCAGCATCTCGGTCTGATAGGTGTTGCACTCGATTGGCCATAGTTCATGATACTATCTCTCCAAATTAAGTGAGAAAATCTTCTTAGCTTTTTATCTAATGATAAACCATCCCTAGAGTTAACCAGTTGAAGTAGATCACTTTTTATCATTCCTACTTGCTGACCACAAATGACAGACTGATTAGAATCGTTAGTTAGCTTTCATGGACCTCTTTCGTTGTGTTTAGAGTTGATGTGATGCATTCTTTTTTCTTTCTTATTTGCCCAGTCATTGCATAGGAAAAACTTATTTGCTTGGAAGCAAAATTTTTCTTAACTTTTTGACAAATGTCAAGTTGCCTTGATGAACAGCTGAGGTGTTCGGTATCGATGGAAAAAGTGATCTTGTTGTTTCGAATATCTCACCAGTGTATCTGGAGAAGAGGAAGAAAATCCGAATGCACCTCAGACTTGATCAGAGATTCTTATCAAAGATCTAGAGCTTGAATGTTCTCTAGCAGTGAATTACAATCATCTATTCAGTTTATCAAGAGTGAAATATGTTTCTCTGAATAAAAATATGTAGAAATCAAGTTGCTAAACTTGAAGATAGTTAACCTACCTCAATTAGAACTCAAGCCATAGTTGTTCGAAAAAATTTTGACTTTTCCCTAGATCAAATAAAGCGCCAATAGATGAAATGATCAAAACCACATCTGCAAGAAACCCCGACATACCCCGATATACCCCGACATACCCCGACATCAAACTTTTCGATATTCTGCGTGATTCAACGAAATTTTATCCTCAGAAAATTTTTTAAAATGATCCATCCAAAATACTTTACTGAGCAAATATCCACTCATAAGACGGCTCCAAAGGGTGATGATCATTTGGGTTCATCTTGATTTTCAACACCATAAATCAGAACAAAAGCATCTCTCAAACTCAATCTCTCTCCTCATCTTCACATGATGTTCTGGTCTCTCGGAGAAACAGGAGAGCCTCTCTCAATCACCCCTCAATCAGTGTATGCACCACAGGATGTTGGGTGTAAGCACCTCTCATATGGCACTCACCAGTGCATACCTCGTTGATCAAGTTGCTTCGGATAGAAAGGTAAAAATTTTTCATCCTCATTCCCAAGGCGATCGGCACGGGCAATCATAATGGGTGCCATTAAAGTTGAGAGAAAGCAATTCCAGAGGCCTCCGAGAAAAAAAGGTTGAAGAAAATTATTTTCTACTTTCCACTCAAAAAAGTTCGACATCACAAGCTTCCGATCAAGTCCGCCAGGAGGACACAATTGCCATTTAAATTGTAAACTTGTTCACATGTTTTGTCCATCGATTGAAATCAATTTGTAATGACGATTAGCGGCAATATTTCAATAGGATTGTGTGTGTACTTTTAATGTGAAATAAATTTTCTCTAGTCATCTTGACATCCTCCTCCTTCTGATGGTGATGATGATGACAACAACGATGATGACCGTGTCGCGAAGCTGTCTGCGTCCAATGATTGGAAAGCCATTACATTATCATCATCGTCATTTGTCCACGAGAGGAACTATTTTGAGTGGTAAAAGTGGGCCTAAAATTGTGAAGAGGGAAAAAAGTGAAGTGTATTTTGATATGTTTAAGGATGAAATAGCATCCAAACTTGAACGAGATACTACAATATATTCACTAGAGAAATTATCTCATTATAACAAAATCTTGATCGGCAGTGGTGCGGCAGCTTCAATCATTTTTTATGGAGGCATATTTTTATGTAACCTTGCCGCTCAAAAGCTTCGTGGCCGTGGTGATGATACGAGTGCACAATTAACCAATACATTCTTCACCTTCTTGGAGAGAAATATCCGAATAATAGGTACTTTTCTGTTCATAATACCTGTTTTAGGATTTGGATATGCTAAATTTCGTATCACGAAAACGATATCTTCAATAGTTTTAAGGGCAGGTGGAGAACGTGTTTTGTTTTCTCATCTACAAGGACTGCCATTGTCAAAGAGTCAACGAAATTTTGAAGTTCCTCTTAGCTATGTATCCTGTCATTCTAGCCGTCATGCTAAGGAGAACGTTATACCCATCTCAATCAAGGGTCGTCGATTTAAATTCATGATTGACAAGGATGGCTACTTTCCGGATCCGTTTCTTTTTGATCACACAATTGGAGTCGAGAGAAAATTTTGACAAAGTTGTTTTTCATTACTCAACTTTCTTTTTCATGAGGATTATCCATATGAGGTAGAGATAATATGAAACAAAAAAAATTTGAACAATCAATAATTATCATAATATTTACATTATGCGCTTGGTTTGCTTTTTTCCCGCAGCGAAATGGTTTCGCCGTTTGTGGTTCGAGCGCTTGTTTCGTTAAAATCTTCACTCAAAAACGCACAGACACTTGACGTGTTGCATTGGTGAATTAACTAAAAGGACTTCTCTCGTATTTGATTCAAATAAAACCAACATGGCAAAAAAAGTATACGTGTCTTCATGGTTCCAGCTTCAAAAAAAATGAGTGACAAAAAAGAAGCTGCAGGCGAGTTGCGAGCATTCAACCTCTCTTAGAGGAAGAAGCACAAAGGTTAAAGTCAAGAGGTAGTAATAGAGGTAAATAGAGAGAAAAAGAGATGAAAAAGGGGACGAGATCGAGCTTATGAAACCCTTCTTATGGCCTTACTTCATCTGACAAGCTTTGAGATGAGGGATGGGATTGAATGTCCTAAGTGTTAATAAAACAATCCCAAAATCTAGTAAAATTGCAAACTTTGCCTAGGAAAATTTTTTTTCTCAACATCGGAGCCACTGTAAAACCCTCGACATAGAGAGGCTCGATGCTTTTGACTCGTCCGTTTTTCAGTAGTGGAGGAAAAAACAGAGAAATTAATTTCGAAAAGAGGTGCGTCTTCAAGACATTACAATCCTTTCTTCGTCATAGATGTATTTGTACTTGGACGATCAATTCTTGCTCGGCATGAGAGAAGGCGGGTTATTCCTCTTATTTTGAAAACCCTTCAAAATGCATTCCACTTCTTTAATGACATCGAGTCTGAGTTCATCGGTAGCCTTGTGCTTACTCAGTATCTTTTCCAGGTTATGGAATAACGTTCCGTCTAGTTCTTTTGATTTATCTTCGTCATCTAAGGGAGTAGAAATTTTTTTTATGAGAAAATGTGACGTAAAGAAGAGAAAGAGATGGAAGTGATTTGGATATTGATACTTACGATGTTCATCACCAGACCATTTGAACACATTGTATCGAGAAAATGGATTATCCTCAGAATGAGCAGTTAATAAAGCAGGGTGACGATACCAATAAGTAAAAAGAGAGGGATCTGGAGTCCAATTAGAAATTGGTGGATGAAGATGAGAATATGGTGAGAAAAGGCTCGGAGGCGATTCTTTCAGAGGTGTATCTTCTGTTTTTATCTTCTTCAGCGGTTCCAAACCCGATTCATCTCTTGTGATTGTCTAGAAATAGAGGAACAACGGAAGAAAGTTAGCTTCTTGAGTGCAATTTCGGCTCATTCTTGACTGTTAGTCTTCTTCTTAAGTGAAGGAGGCGAGAGTATGAAGAATGGATTGATTTGACTCTGATATAGATGTAAGTAAGAAAGAGAAAACAACAAAGATGAGAGTGGATGGGAAAGAAGATAAAGAGAGAAGAAAAATATCATGAGACGGATAACAAAGAGAGACTCAAGACAAATACAGAAGTCCCGAGAGAAATAAGATGTGTAAATAAAATTGTAGGCTGAAAGATCGCCGACAATCTAATGTTGAAATCAAGTCCAAGTGATCATGGTTAATTATCAATTCGGAAAAGAACATACATGTATCCATGTTTATCCAATTCTCTTATAACCATTGACATATCTTGATACAATCATAATCAAATCAAATCACTTTACATTGAAGTAGGAATTCTTTTTGCACTTCCATCAAAATTTTGATCCTTGGATCCTATCGATGGTAAGAACATCCAAGGATAGATCAGGCTGGCAGGCAGATTGAAATTGGCTTTCGATTTTGTTCATGAATTTTGATTTGCAAAAACTTGGAAAATTATCCAAATCATGGTCTCATATCTACTCCTCAGTAAGTGCCTCGCTCGTCAAAAATTAGGTCTGATTTGAAGGCTTACAAGATCACAAGCTTTAGGCGTCCCTGGCTATGAAGTGATCAGAATCTGGAGCTGGTTGTAATAGAGATTGAGAAAGAGAGAGAGAGAGAGAGAGAAAAAGAAGAAAAATCTTTTTGCTGCCTTCAATCTTCTCACTAAAAGACACAGACAAGCTAAAAATTATCACAATCTAGCTATCTTCTCAAGACGAAGAGAGTCTGTCTGGATAACAGGATGGAAATCTCGATAATCGAGGATGCTGAGGTGAATCCTTTCTACATGTACAGATGAAAAAGGGAATGTGCTCAAATCTGGCTAACCCAACCCCAATGCAATCATCACTTGATCCCAGCATGGAAACAGAACATGTCCACATAGAAGCCAGTGGAACCTCGCTCTGATTACACACCATCGGCACAATAAGTCTATCGCTGACATCAACAAACTCATTCAAGTACTAGCACATCATCGGCGCAATTAAGTGTTCGATTCAATCGGTGTGGAGAGCCTTCCTATCTCTTATTTACTCACTCATAAGATAATGATTCTGGTTGGCTCACTCGACGGCGACTGGTTAGTTCTCATTAAAATTCTAACTTTTTTTCAGTCATAAAAGTCTCCAACTTCTTCATGGCGAAGGCAAAGGCAAGCGTGCTTGTGCACAGTCTTGCTTCGTTTCTCTAAGTTTCAAGGAAGAAAATTGCATTTCGATCATGCTGGCTTTACGAAATTTGCAGCCGTTCGCGGTGAGAAAACAAAACCACTTATCTGGAGGGAAAGAGAGAGAGAGAGAGAGAGAGAGAGAGAGAGAGAGAGAGAATTCTGAACTGTTTTTTCAGTATTAACAAGGCCGGTTCAACTTATGAATCCAAGTGATGGGTGAATTGCATTTGAGGCACTCACAGACACCACAGCCCATACGGTCCTCATTCGCACTAGGCATAGGAGGCTAAACCGTCTTACTCTCACACACTCTAGCACACTAGGAAAGGGGGAGGGAGGAGAGGAGATAGCAAGCTTAGTAGCCAAGCTCTCAACAAGGCTGATAGTATGGATCCTTTTTAGTCTTGCTCGGTCCCACTAAACCATTCGCGCCTTTAGGCCGTGTGGTGCCGTGCCCAGGCTATCTTACCGATAGGTTTTGTGGATGCCTGCGCAAGACTTAAGGAGAAAGAAGGGAATAGGAAAGAGTAGCGAAGGAGTTCTCTCCCCGTCTTACCCCCCCTGGGGGGCGAGGTGTCTCACGACCCCTCTTTTGGCTAACGGGTGCCACTCTCTCTCGGCTGGATTCGAACCCTCATCGCTGAGGTATCTCATCCAACCCTCTAACCACTAGGCTAAAGAGAGAGAGAGAGAGAGAGAACAAACGAGCCAGCCAGTCAGTGACTAAGACGTTGATGGGGGGGAGAATGAAGGTGACCGAATTGAGCAAAAGGGGATTGCCGACGAGAGCAAAAACGGACTCGCATGACGAAAATGGTGGTAGTGATAATGATGATAAAGATGAGAAAGAGATAACTTGCCACGAGGAGGAAAGTCGCTCTTTGCGAAAAGTTGATTCAGACGATAGGGATAGGCAAAGAGAGAGAGAGAGAGAGAAAGAGGGAGAGAGAAAGAGAAAGAGAAAGAGAGGGATGGATGAGAGAAGGAGAGGAAAAGTGTATTTTATAGCAGCAACACGAGTATCAACTCGCATAATTCGTTAACCGTGACTGAATGACTGAATTTCTTGCGAGATGAATGATGATTATTATTTTGATAGTCTAGGATTTCTATAATTTCCAGTGAAATTATTATGATGGTTGTGAATGAGTGGAAGAGTGAAAGGGGCCAAGTTGCAAAAAAAGAAGATGAAAAAGCGAGACTAAGTGAGTGAGAGAGAGATAGAAAAGAAGGAGGAAAGAGAAAAGAGAGAGGGTATCGATGGAGTCAGAAGAAGGAGAGAAGATAAGAGAAGAGAGAGAGAGAGAGAGAAAGGAATGGACAAGGGGTAGAGTGAGGAAGAATGGAATGTTGCTCAACAGACTACATGATGATAATGATGGTGATGATGATAATCGAACCCACCTTATCTCTATGGTGATCATCTTTCTTTTCATGAGGCTTGCTTGGAGCCGCACTTGACGGCAAAAGCTTCCGCTTGTTGTTAATGAACACTGCTTGACTTGAGTCCGGACGAGCCTTGAACTGTTCCAACTTTTTTCGAAGTCGCTTAACATTTTCACCAGGTTCCAGGCCGGTAGAGGTAGAGACGGAGGAATCGGCGGCAGCAGCCATGCGATACTCTTTGGCTTCCTCGTTAAGGTTAATGTAGTGGCGCCAATTGAGCGAATCGAAGCCCCAATGGCAGGTTCGGTTTTCCGTGGAGGCGTGAGTGTGACACACAAACCGTTGTGGACTGAGAAGCGTAGAACACTCATTACACTTGATACACTTGCTGGTGGCATCGGTAAAAAGCTCAGCGTACAGGGTGCCCGTGCATTGACCGAAACACTGGTGTGCTACTGGCAGTCCGGGGCCGAGTTTTTCCAACTTTGAAAGTAATGCACTCTTCTCATCATCGCCACCCACACCGTGAATTGAGGCAGGATGGTGGAGTGTATGATTGGGATGAAGAGGGTGGTGAGAGGATGGAGCCATTTTGCGATTATTAGCATAAAATAAGAGGGCAGCGCACAGTCTCTCCGCATCCGTTTTGGTAATCAAACCGCAGCTAGGAGCTGTCACGGGCAATATACCGGTTAGTTTAAGCACTTCCAATTGCTCTGGTGAACATCGTGAGCAAAATATGTGCAATTCATCACAAACCGAGTTTATTTGCGGCAATCCAAAGTCTCTGAGAACGGTGTTCAAAATTTGAGGTAGACACAAACGCTTCTCACCACCAACGTTGAAACATGATATGACCTCACCTTCCAGAATTGTTTCAGATCGCTGGCAGCTATCCTGATCCGATGATATGATTATCGGTGGTGGAATACGAGTAGGATGAGAAGAAGGGGGTAAAGAAGTTGGTGAAGGCTGTTGGTGGCGGTGTGGGTGAGAAGAAGAATGCGAATGGTGGGAAGAAGAAGCATGAGAGGCCGATGAGGCCGGAGAAGATGAAGAATGAGGCGGACACGAAGCTTGATTCTTTTCTTGGTTCGGTGTGTTTGGAGTGATGTTGGTAGTAGTTGTAGTTGTAGTGGAGTTACTTGTAGACGGTGATGAAGTCGTCGCACAAGCTGTAACGCTTGCACTTGTTGTGGCAGTGGATGCGGATAATGGTGAGGAAGGCGATGTTCTTTCTCGTTCTCGAACGGATTCAGATGACGAGCACGATGATTGAGAGGTGACTGAAGATATCGGAGAGCATGGTGAGCTTACTTGCTTTTTTGTTATATTGTTACAATTATTGATTGAACGTTCATGATGATGCGGTTGCTGTTGCTGTTGCTGTTGTTGTTGTTGTGTTGGTGGTGGTGGATGATGATGAGAGGGATGAGGAGGATGTTGATGATGATGATGAAGATGATTATGATCCAAAATTCGGGCCTTACTTGAGGAGTCAACACTGACAAGACTGATGGTTCCACTGTTTGGACCGATGGTAGATGAGCCATTGAGCCATGATGAGTGGTGAAAATTATTGGGACCGCTAAGTGTGTCTGGTGCACATTGTTGATAGCTTTTGAGAACCTTTTCTAATCTTAAATTAGCTAAACTAGAAGCACCAACACCAATATTTGGATGTATTTGAGCAATGCTCAGACTACTATTGTGACGATGGTGATTTGTAACACCGCCAACGCTGTGAGACTGATGTGATGGGGAATCAGAGTCCATTCTCATGTGCATTCAAACCTTTACACTTAATTTTCCCCTCCTTGTGTTGTGCATCAGAGGAGATGGAAGGGAAACAATCCAACGGAGTACAATCGGTGAACACTAAGGTGTATATTTTTTGACAATATGATGATGATTGGAGAGTCAAATTGTAATATTTGATTGTGATAGAGTAATTCGTACATTTATTTAATTGATGTGTGTGTGTGTTTCACTCTCTCTATCACTACTATCTTATTAATAGTAAGAGGGAAGAAAGAGTAAGAGTAAGGAGAGAGAGAAGAAGAAGAAGAAGAAGAAGAAAACATGTATACAATGGATACCCTCAAGTCACTTGTTACTACTACTACTAATACCACTACTATCAACTGCTATAATGGTGTAAATTTTGTCCGTGTAGTGGATAATTTATCCGAATGGCACTTTAAAAAACATCGATACTCCATCCATTGACACATTAGAGTCACTGTGATTAAATAATAATAACAATAGATAATGTGGAAACTGGAATTAAAATCATCAAATCAAATGATCACACATTACATGTACACAGTACACAGATTCATGTATTTTTTTTCTCCTTTTTTTCAGTCTTCAATCCAAGCTTGAGCCTTTCCATTGAGTAAGCTTTTCAGGCTGCAACTGCTCTCGAGCGCTTCATGTGTCCTCTTCACTACAGCCGTCTATCGGCATTCGGTACATGCACATGTTTATCATGGACATGTAGCGCTCCTTACGGTATACGTATTTCAGTAAAATTGGACGAAGATTGTGTCCAATTTTTTTTAACGATAAACGAATCAACGTGACGAAATTTTCGTCAGAGAAGCTAGTAGATTGATTCAGATGTGTAGCTCATCCCAATATAATAAGAACCTGGACTATGATAGGATAATTGATCAATTGGAAGAAAAAAATCAATAGAGCTGTTTGAAAAATTTTTCGGTAATAGAGATAAATAAAGTAACTGGAATAAGTTTGCTGTTTGATTGACAATAAATGGGAGGGCTAATATCTCTCATAATGCACTCATACGTTCTCATCTTCACTGAGGATATTCGAATTTTTTTCCCCGATTTTTTGTCCGGATATAGGCTTAAACAGTTTTCCATTGATCTCAATTTTCTCTTTCACAATTGTTTAGAATCAAGATATGGAATTTTAATGAAATTCTTCGATAAAATTCGATCAAATTGTTCTAGAGAAACCATCGAAACTGAGGATTGAGGTGCTTCCAATTCTTTTCTCAACAGATTTCCAAAAAATTATCTACAGATTAGCACTGTGGAAGGCAGAACTTAAAAGCGCGAATATATAGTTCAAGTGACCTTTTTTCAAGATCTTTAGATACATTTAATCACTAAATTGGTCAAGACTTTCCGACTCGTTCGATTCTCTGGCTCTTATTTTACCGATATGGTGAGAGGGATGTGACGGACTTTGAGCTCTAAGAAAAAAATTACCATGAGAGTTAATGAATTCAAATCAAGATAAATTTGCCCAGGTAACAACTGAAATTGTTGTAAGAAAATTGGATGGAAAAATTCTTAATAGAATAGAAATGAGCCAGAAATTTCAGTGATGATAGAATTTTCGATCTTTGAAAGCTATATTCTTGAAACTCTCAGAATTTTGGATAGTCATCTGAGGTATGGAAGAAAAATTGAGGTAAAACAAAGTATTGATACTGACAATTATTGAAATGGACGAAAGAGTGATGAAAACTATCACATAATTGGAAAGTTCTAGAGAAGTATGCTTTTTTGATAGGGTTTGATCCCATGGTAAAAGCGCATAGGTGGTAAAATCTTGATGATCAATGAAATTCTTGATCAATTTTTATTCCAATTGAGATTTTAAAGTCAAAGGTAGTTGAGACTTAACCGTTTGAAACAGTACCAACTATTCATGAGATTTATATCCAGGAAGACAGGATGATTAGTTTAAATTTCGTTAAAATTTTCCAGAGTTAATTGACCTCTTTGAGTTAGAATTTCCCTCAGTATTGTACAAACGGATATCTTTTTGAACCATATTCACCACTCGTTTCTATTATCTGTCGGGATGTCAGACGATGTGATCATGAGCTTTGGTAAAATAAAAAAAATAATCGAACAGTAATCGGAAATTTGAGAGCCGTTGCTCAAATCGGTGAGTTTTTCTTTGTTAAGATTTAATATCAAGTAATATAGTTATTTGCAAGCTCGTCATTTTGTGTGTTGATGTGTTTGTAAATTTTCCATATTTGACTCTTGTTAATTTCAAGTACATGTAATTGTAATTGAAAGTATGATAATTTAGCATGAATGTAATTAAGCTTTTTAGGGAACCGGTCATTAAAATCTATGTATCGAAAAAGGGTGGAAAGAATTTTTTGATTTTTTTTCGGATAATGATCGAGTGAAAGTTTTGAGTTATGAGAATAGAGTAGCCATCAAAATTGTGGCCTCAGGCACCGGGGAGAGTAGAGAAGCAAAAGCGAGTAGTTAGTAGTAATAGTAGTAGTAGTAGTAGTTGAATCAGATCATGAGAGATGAGTAAATGATCCTCCCAATAGATATGTTTAGGCAGCAAGTGAATCAAATTTGCTCTGAAGAGGCTGCATGATGAGTTGTGTTCAAGATGGTGATGAATCTTCAGTAGCTCAGCAAGATGTAACAGCATCCTAGATGAATATAATTTATTCAACGGTAATTCTTGGTGTGCTGACTGGGTTCACTTTATCCTTGATATCTTTGAGATTCACTGGAAGAATATAAAAAGAAAAGAGAGAGAGAAGAAGAAGAAGTTTGATCAGTTTCAATTGAGAAGATAAATTGTTACGTAATCATCTTGACCATCATGATCAGCAAGATCATGATCAGGAAAGATATTTCATTAGGTAAGATACGGTGAAGTGGTATCTATCGGTCATTAATTGGCCCTGAAAAATTACTTCAACCATCATGAGTGGACAATCAAGACATGATTATTCTCAGATACTTGAGCATCGTTCAAAAACTTCTCATCAATCTGGATAAGATGATGGCCAATAGTTTTGACCGAGTTTCAAGCCTTCATGTACTGATTGGTTTAAATTTGAATAAATCAACTCAATTGATGCATTTATATATATATATATATATCAGAGGCTATGATGATGTTGATATTGATGATGTTCGAGAAAAAGATAGAATCAAACTCACGTCCGAATGCTACTGATCTTATTCTCGGACTTATTATTCAACTTGAGAGCATTCAGTCAATTTATGAAGTGATCATCTCTTTTTCTGGAATGATTTACGAATGGCTTATGAGTTAAGGTTCATCTTTGGTAGTAACATGAAAAAATGTTAGCCAGATCGATTAAGATCTGAAAAAGGTTAGTATCACACACTTCTTCACATCTGTGATGTCATTTTATTATTATTAAGCATTCAGCCTGAAGCATCGTTGGCAGACATGATTGACACACTTTTGCAAAAAATAGTTCTAGTGATTTTGATGAGATCAATATTGATTCTATTTGTTATGTTTGTACTATGTGATAAGAAAAATTGAAATAGAAGCTCTCATTTGGAATGAAGAACTTCAGTCAATGTGAAGAAAAATTGGAAAAAACCATTCCAGAACCAACGAAAAATGACCAGAAAATCAATATATGTAAATAAAAAATCCGAGCTGACTTGATTTCATTTGTACTCAATTATTTCGTTGGATACTTGATGATATTTCACTGGTCCTGACCCCCGAGTTGTGTTGGAATCATTGTTATCCATTGTGCCGTAGATTTTCACCTTCCATTCATTAATTGGGTGCACATCGAGATCGTTTTCATTAATTTCTAGGAGAACATTGAATAAAGTTGCCCGATGAAATGGGAATATTTCCTTTTTGGATGAATACTTTTTTTTCCTATTCATTTAATCTAGCTGCGTAAACTATTGAGTAGCAAAGCAAAAAAACTAATACTGATTCATGAATGGCTGTGTGAATGAAAGTGTACGCTTGAAAGTAGAAAAAAGATCTTGGTGCTAAGTTGCTAAAGATTTTCCTTTCAGAACCCCTAAGTACTTGAGCATAGATCACTTAATTGCTTTTATTCAACAAATTTCTCATCCATCATGAGGTGATCAAGTGAATCGGACCGATTCTCGAGCTGGCTGAGTGGTTCTGTAATAGCCTCTGAATGACCGCCAATTTTGCTTTGGTGTATGTTGAATGGACTACACAAAAGGCGCCTAAAAAAGCCATACACACTATCCTTTTCCCTAGATTGGTTTGAAATTACTTACTTGATTCATCTTTTTGAGAGCCTGAATCTTTTGCTCGACTTCCAATACTATCTTGAACAGCTTGATGATCAATGGTGAGTAGATATAGCCATGCACCCAAAATTCCGCCAACATGAGGGCCAACGATACCAGCTACCCACCAATAATGTCCACCAAGAGGTCTAAAAATGATTTGAAATATTCGCATTAGAAGTTGATAGATAACTTCTTTTCTCACATCCCCTGAATCAAATAGTTTCCTAGACAGTAATGATCAATGAGTTCTGATTTTGATTACACTGATGATGCAAAATGAAAGTTGTACCCCTTGAATTTTTCCATACAATAATTGAAAGTTAACTTGTAGGGTAAAAAAATTCTAGAATTTACAATGAATAGTAGTAACAACTGATGCAAGAACTTTTATATTTTTGAAGTAATAAAAAGCAAATAATACTCACTGGAAGGGTTCCCATCCGTAGCCAACAAGAGAGGTGAACAATCTAGGAGCAAAATCTCGAGCCGGGTTGAGAATAGCTCCACAATTATAGTTCATTGCAGTGCAAACACCGGTAATTATAATGGTCAACAATGGGGGTTGCATACAATCGGGTGCCTTAAGGCCTTGAGTAATAGCCAATATAGCGAAAAGGAGGAAAGAAGTTCCAACAACCTGTCACATGAAAAAAAAACGGAAGCATGCTGATGAATATGCAACAATACTTATTTGTTGATTTAATGTGCCTATTTGTATGATGCTTGTGTACCATAATCATCACACAAGGGTCGAAAAAGGGGAATAGTTTGGACCATCAAAATGATTTACCAACCTGATCTATGAAAGCACCCGGTATGGTCACATATTTGGCCGGATAAGTGGCAAAAATATCGCCTGTCAAATTGGCGGATCGAGATGGATCAAAATGATCAATCGCTTCAAGATGAGTTAAATAAACCACTGCAGATGCCAATATTCCGCCGAGATGTTGAGCGATAATATAATACCATACTTTTGACCATGAAAAGCGTCGTATTGCGGCCATTGCAGTGGTCACAGCAGGATTTAGATGGGCTCCTGGTTGAAGGTGACATAAATTGAGGTCATAAAGGAATAGAATTTATTTGCAAATTGCCTTTTTTAAATTGGAAAAATGTTTCGATTTTTTTTCTGAGCCCACTACTTCTTCTATCATGTTTTACAATGATGCTGATTTCTTGTATCCTATTTCAGTCAAGTTCAATTGAGTATTCGTTGGCATGCAAACACCGGCTGATCACATATACACACATACAGTGTATATGTGTGTATACTGTGTTCACTTTGCAATTGATGATGTTTAAGGCTGATGAATTGTCAATGAAAGCGTTTTTTTTTCCTTTTTTGTTGCTGAATGAATCTTTTTCTCGCAATTCTATTGTATTTCAATTCTATTGGGTCATATAAAAGATGATCCTATCACATCCCATAGCCAGGTGAATAGCCACAATTTTAGGCAATTTCATCACCACAAAAAGAATTGATCAATTTGCTTTCTCTCGGTGAACTCATCATAAATCATTTTGAGAAATAAGACGAACTCAGAACAAGATCGATGAAATGATTTTTATGAATCGTCTATGAGGTGTCTGAACGGTAAGTACAGTTAGACAAAGTTAAAATGCAAATCACTGCAATGTATCGTTCAATGATCTCGAGTATGCAAACGAACGCTGCTTTTTCCGTTACTTTTACAATCAAATTAGTCATCCAAATAGTATACATCTTCCTAATGATTGATACCAAGTTTTGCAAACTGTGAAAAACTGTACAAGCACATCTCTCATCCCAAAAAGAATGATCATCATTTGATTAAATGATTTGCATATTTGCATCATTCTTTTTTTTCGCACATCCAACAGTATGAATCACTTTTTCTTTTCTAATATGTATTAATGATTGCGTAACATATGAGCAAGATCATGGACACACTCAGCAATTTATTTTCATTTATCCATTCATTCATTTATTCATTCATTCATCCATTTGATGATTTTTATCAACGACATTGACTATCGAGAATCTGTATCGGCAAACTTGCCAACAAACAATGAAGCTTTATTCAGAGGTGTGATTGAAAAGATTGTTCAACGAAGGCCGAAAAACATCCACTTCTCGTGTATACACTCTTGAAGATTAATGATTAATTTTTGTCATATAAATCAATTAATCAGAATTAGTTATGTTTACTGTGGGAGTAAAAATGACGCACAAAAGGATGAAACTTTTCTTATCCACAAAAATTTCATGCATTCAACACATGTGATCCAAAAATAATAAAATTGTAACAATTTTTCCCTACCTCTCTATTCTACTCGGCTTACTTCATGGAAATATTCCAAAAAAGGTATATTCTTGCGGCTGAAAGTCTATCATCATCAACAAAAATGGAGATCGATCTTAGTGGCCTCAAAAAATATGTTTCAATGACCATCTATTAAGCAAAATACATGCAATACTACTCGGAATGATGTTTGACGAAATAAATTGTTCGTTCTCAACTCATTTCTCAAAAGGCCAGCAAACAAAAGTAAACACAAAGTAGTAACAGTTGGTTCTTAAATAGCACAATCTCCCAGAACTAAGCCATCTGGGATGCAATAACAAAATGAGTCCACTTTTGGTCATCAATTATGATGACCACTCATGTTTATGCTATTCCAATCAGATCGAAATCAGACAGTATCATTCGTTCTGGCCATCGTGTTCTTCCAGTAACAATAATGTATTACAACTACCGGCATGATGGCTTCTCTCTTTCTTTCCAATTCTATCGATACTCGGTAATACAAGTGACATGCAACCGGTGTCTACCAGTTGATATCCATCATCGACTACTAGTATTGGCTGCCGAATGATGATAGAGCGGAATATGCAAAAGCAGTAATTCGGTAAAAAATTTGAATAAGATTACATGTATGCATATACATTGTATGTATGCCCTTTGATTCGCTTCATTCAACTTTGAACACTGGTTTCAATCCCTTTTCTTGAAGAATCGAAAAATTCAAGTTCAAAAGAGGATTTTAGGATGAAGATTGATTTAAAAACTGAGAACATGCTTCCCATCATCATTGATTTGAAGTGTATGTGATTCATGAAACAGGTGAAGAATAGACTTTTTCTCACTTCTTCTCCTCTTATGTACTGTTACAATCCTTTCCTCCCATTCTTAACGGTACTTCCATTCAACATGAACACTATTATCAACGCTGTCTGATACTCTTCGATTGACTGAGGCCTCAACACTGATTGAATAGGGCTGATTCAGGGGGATCATCTCGAAGTACCTTTGATTCGGATGGCTCGTAATTGAATCCATTATTCTAAAGATTTGAGAAAACAAGTAAGATGATGGTAAAGAAGAGAGAGAGAGATGACTAAGCCTACTGCTGAGCGTAAAGACATCAAGCTATTGTCGGATCTACGAAGTGGGCTTCAAGCTGAGATGATTCAAGATGTTGGGCTCAAAATGTACTGGCCGAAACTGATATTCTTCATTGTTTTCCATTTGATCAAACATCCTCTCTCTCTCTCTCTCTCTCTCTCTCTCTCTCTCTCTCTCTCTCCATCCATCTTTTTCCACCAGACAGACCATCATCAGTTTTGCTATGATTTCCGGACGCAAACCGAAAATTGATTTTATCACATCTTCTCTCCATGATCTTTTTCAAAGTCTCTCAATTTGGGTTTCAATTTCACGGGTTATGATCATGTGGCTTTTTGTTCAGCCATGTAAATCTTTCAAACAGCTATCACAAAAGGAGCAAGGCTGCAGATAGAATAAAATCGAATAAACGATGGAATTCTTTGTAAAATTACAATCAGAATCTATTTGTGAGTTTGTTGAACCTGATGTGAAAATGAATTGAGTGTATATGCAACCATAAAATATTCGTAAAATCACTTAAAATCTGGGTGAAAACAACGAATCTGGAATCTGGATCTTGTTAGTTCTGTTCTCAAGTCCATGTACCGTTTGGCCGAAATCACTTCTCCTTATAATGAGCTGACAATTTATAGCATTCGAAGCTTTGCTTTTTTTGATGGAGTTTGGTTTCAATTTTTATCTTACTTTCAAGGGGCTTGATTAATTTACAACTGATAAAGATTGCACTAATTTAGGCTCCCAATCATAAATAGAGTCATTATTTACTTCGATTGGTGAAAATTATAATTCAAAGAACGTTCTGATTAACTGGACCCCCTCTCTCTCCACTCTCATGGATCACACACACATTATTGATGAGCCCTCAAACCATCACCTGTAATGCGGATGATTTGGACACACAATATCGATCTCTCATTGAGATGGAGAGGAAAAACTGGCTGTCTGGGCTTATGGCCCGATGATGTTGACCAGGGAAAAGTTTTTTCGGGAATGAAAAAGAAGAAGAGGATGAGAAAGCCATGCTACTGGTGATGGGCCGTTACATGGATGGGTTACCTACATGTACATGAGCTGAGTACGTAAGTTCAGTAGCTGAACGGGATCAAATTAAGAGTAAAAGAGAGAGAGAGAGAGATTATTGGATCGGCCCTGACGTGACCGGAATCATGTAGCGGTCCTATGATTTTGAGAGAGAGCTCAATATTGGGGCAAACTTCCCCGACATTAACCTCTTTATCGAGAATAGGAAAAGCAAAAAGATTGGGGAAAAAAGAAAGAGAGGAAAACGATTGATTCTGTTGGGGTATGGGTATTTGAAGGAAGAATTGAAATTGGTTCTCGAAAGACTGATCCGATGCTACTACCATTCGTGAATCTTCATGGCACCAAGATTCTCAGTTCCTGACTCTTATTCCTCCACCATATAATGGCTAAAAAACTTGTGTGTGTGTGTGTGTGTGTGTGTGTGTGTGTGAGATGATAGAATAATAGAAATCAATTTAAGGTGAACATGATCGATCTGCACAGTGACTATTCTTTTCTATCCTTTCCTTTCCACAAGCTATCCCACACTTGATCCATGTTCTTACTTCATTCATGGATGGTCCCTGATAATGACCTCTAATCGGTCTCATGATTCGCTTCGATTTCAGCGTGTGGACATCGATTTATGGTTCGCTATGGTTGGCTTGATTTTGTTCCTACACTTTTTGAGTGTTGAAAAGTGAACTAGTATGGTTACTATCTCTTATCTCTCTTCACCCTTCTTTCAATCATTCAATAGTCAATATCTGAAAGCGAGAATTTCATACACTGATTTTGGGCCAAAAATCTTTCAAGTAACACCAGTATGAATATTATGAAACTTTCTGGCACACATATTTTTAAATTCATCCTCAATATATTCGCATTCGCGGCCACTTTGAGATCATCAATATTATATAATTATTATTATTGATAGTTTAACTACTTCTACCAGCATCTCTCTCTCTCTCTCTCTCTCTCTCTCTCTCTCTCTCTCTCTCTCTCTCTCTCTCTCTCTCTCTAAAGCGCACTTGACCTCAGAGTGAAGATGAATGATAACAATCAAGCCCAGATCGCTTAAACGAATCGGTATCAAGCTAATTCAGGACAGTGTGTATATATTGAAGTGAAATTAAAATGAAAAGCTTTCACTGTCATCATAATAAATCACTCTACTTGAAAATAGAATTCGTATTTGCAAACAATCTTGATTCGTTATCTCAATCTTTCTTCTTCTCACTTTCGCTCATCGGTCTTAACTTCTCAATCTAACGGTTTGCCTACTGTAAAGGCTTTCTCTCGATGAATCAATGAGTTGATTCAAAAAATTTTGTTGACTGGAAAAATAAAGACTTGTTGATGATGAATACTGTTAATCTTCTGGTTCATTGAAAAATTTTTCATAAGAGGTGAAGAAGGTGACCGAAAAAAAGTGGACACAATGCAAGCATGCTACGAGTAAATTCAAACAAATGAATTGTATAACTATTTATCGCTTGGAATGCTCAATTTCCTGGTTCAATTGATTGTCAAATCGCGAAACGTTTCGGTGAATTTAGATGAATTAAAGTCCATCTTATCTAATATTGGCTCACTGCAAGGTCGATAACTTATACACACTCACAATTTCCAATGCAATTCACAATTCAAATTGAAAAGCTTCACTTTTTGAGAGAGAGAGAGAGAGAGAGAGAGAGAGAGAGAGAGAGAGAGGCGTAGTGAAACATATCTCTAAGCAAGCCAAATGAGAATTGACACCACAAAAGCGTCCCATTTGCCTTGAATATAAATATAAATATTGTGTTTACCAGTAGGTTGCCTTAAGAGATTTACTTTATCAGCATGCTAGCATGATAAAATGTTTATGAATGCAAAACAATCCATTTCTTTGGGTACAAAATTGATGCGAAAAATTTTTCTCTCTAACAAAAACATGAAGATTTCTCACTTGGGCCGAGAAAATCGAGAAAGTTCTGAAAAAGAGCAAATCTTACCTGATATTTTGAGAGTAGCTGAAACACCTATCAGAACTCCCGTTCCAAAGCAAAAATTGACTGCCATGTAATCGTTCTCAGTTGGCTGATTTCGTAACTTATAAGCGGCAACCGCAGCATTTCCGATGGCCTAGAAGTGGAAAGAGAGATTTATGGTAATGTAAGATGATATGATTTACATATGTTCCAACGAATTCCAATCTTACACGATTAGTGATCGCTGGCGACCTAATTTATTTGAATGAAAATTCTCAGGAGGTTTAGGTGTTTCAAGAGAATACTTCAAAAGTGTTCATTCACGATTAAAGGACTGACTTTTTAGCAGCATATGAATCGATTCTCATGCATTCAAACTCTAAGCTTA
The DNA here is from genome assembly GCA_003956705.1 of Brevipalpus yothersi. Taxonomy (NCBI): domain Eukaryota; kingdom Metazoa; phylum Arthropoda; class Arachnida; order Trombidiformes; family Tenuipalpidae; genus Brevipalpus; species Brevipalpus yothersi. The sequence goes on along the minus strand of QZCP01000225.1, from coordinate 73,451 downwards.
GGATCATTCCGATAGATGATGAGTAAATCGATGAATGATGATCGTTCAAGAGGAGAAATTTTCTTCTTGGATCAATCAGCTTCTTTTTTCAAGCTTACTGCAGAAAAGCGTGACCAGAATAGCTAATCCATCGACACCTCTAATGGTAAATGTATGAAGCTAGGTCAGTGCTCAAAGATCGTCTTCATTATATATATCGGTATCATAGCAATCAGCACCTTTGCTACTAAAAAAACAGATGTGAACCTTATGACAGTTAACTGTATTCATTTTCGTTTCAATCATCAAGCCATAATTCAGGGCACTTGATCCGATAAACATTAAATATCCTAGCCTCTTAATCGATCTTTACCCTTCCTCATACGATATCAGCTCATGACCGTATTTTTTTCTCACGGAGCAGCCACATGCTGATGGATTTTCCCCGGTTTGAAACACTTATTATTAACTAGAATTTTCGACAATTTTTGATTGAAAATTTCAATCATCAGAATTCATGACCATCCACCATAAGTTCAGCTCATACACGATACTAGCAGAAGTTCTAGTGCATGAAAGGTTAGATATTCGAATTTCCCTCTACTTTTCATGGAGGAATATGTTTCAAACTCGAAGAGTCACAGACATAAACATGGTTGTATGTGACATGCGAACATGCATCTGTGTGTACTGGATTCAGTATAAGCTCGTGAGCATCCAAAAATAAAAATACAGTAGGTCCAAGAGAACTCTTTGCTTGGCCAGAGGAAACTTGTTGATAGTATTGACAGTATTCAAAGCCGAAATGAATAGAATTTGGTAAAAAAGAATACAAGGGAATATACTCACAATAATGAAGAAAGTACCAATCAATTCGGCGAGAAATTCCTTGCATGTTTGCGATCCTAGAGAAGTCTTTACATACTGAGAAACTTCGCTAGTCTTTGCTTTGAAGCCATTCTGACCATTACTAGAAGACATGATGGAACTGTAGGAGAGAGAGACACGAATCACTGAATATTAGAACTACCGACTCGAACGAAGACAGATGATCACTGAGCACAGTTGATGGCGCCAAGATGAAACTGGACTGGATGATCAGAAATACTACTGTAAGATGAGAGAGAGAGAGACATAAAAGAGTCAGTCTCTCGGAAGAGAAGAGAGATGAGGGAGCTGGGATGATGGAGAGAGCTGAAAACGTTTGGATTATCGGGATGATGAGAGATGCTGTTTCGTAGTGAGACGGATGAAATGAAGAGAGAGAGAGAGAATAGTTCACGTGGCTTGATAGAGGTGGTGGAGCTAGTCGAATTGAGTCTCTATCGAGAGATGTGGATGAAGAGAGAGAGAGAGAGAGAGAGAGAGAGAGAGAGAGAGAGAGAGAGAGAATTCTGACTGTGTTCGAATGTCGAATTTTCGTCACCCGCATGACTTTCCATGTGTGTCTAGGGATGAGAAGATCAGATGAAGATGGGAGGAGAAAGTGGAAGGCTTCTTTTTTTTCTAGCGAATTGAATATAGATGTAGATAAATTGTGAGAATTATGCTGATTATATCATCACATCTCCTTTATTTCACTACCATTTGGGCTCTCTATTCGCTTAATTGTTTTCAAGAGCATATTCAATTAGAGTGACTCAATTCGCTCATCCGTTAGTGTGTCTGAATACATGTGAACAGCGTTTGGAAGGTTAAGGCGCCAAGATACATGCATATCAACAGTACACTTCTACTATGATAAGGAATAATTTTTGCTCAGCTTTGTCGATAAATTTTTCCAAATACTGAAACTACTGAACATTCGATGATAAGTTTGGAGGAGAATCAAAAAATAGAGTAAACTTACAGATGATGGATAATTGATTAAGAAAGAAGAAAAAAATAATTTTTCCACAAGATAAGATCAAATGAATAAACAAACGATGATGATTGGCATCAGAACTTTGAAGACACACACAAACAATATCACTTTCAACTTGGCGAAAGAAATCCAATCAAGGGTAAAGTCATAAAAAGATGAAAATAATGGATCATTTCAGGAAAAAAAAATTTCTTGATTAGATAGAAATTATGAATACAAATTAAAAATTCAACTCTTACACTCTCAATTCTCTTTCTCTCCCTCTCTTCCAATCAATATGATCAACTGTTCACATTTTCATAGCTTGGAAGAAAGAGCTTCATTGTCACTGAAATCATATACAGCTGATGGAAAGAAGAAAAAGTATTAAAGTTGCAGAGAGAGAGTGTTTTGTTTGCTCAAACCTAACCATTCATGGATAACATAGACGATAGAAAGTGGAAGGGATGATCAAGTGGAAACCTTCATGATGAAATTTGATAGTTTGATGATTCATATCTATTAATATACCCTCGAGCACGATCGGTGAGAACTATCTTCGGTTTTAGGTGAATTCTAATGAAAAATTTCGATCCATTTTCGAATGAGGTGTGATCATGGGCTAATATTATTACTTTTTTAAAATTGGATAATTCGAATTTTTTTAAATGACTCGAAAATCAATAGAGACATTCATTCGTATCGGAATTTTATTATCTATTTTAGGTAAATTTTGCCCCACATCCGGTGAAAAATATTTGAATCCCAAAACAACACATGATGAGTTACAATGAGATACATTTGTGACGCCAGCTGATTAGGGTTGCCTAAAAAAGTGTTAGTTTCACCGTATCTGGAATTGATTCGGGGAAAGTATGGGAATGTATGATATGTTCGAAAAAGAGGTTCCAATCTCATACACTACTCAATGAAAAATGATTCAGATCATATAAGCATACAGACAAGTCAAATAAATTCTGAATAATTCAAAATAATCATTGTAATGTATCACAACTATCTAGAGAATAATAAGATTAAATGATGAGAAAATTTCAACAAAAAATAAGAGCTTCAAGACTAAATGAGATGAACTCTGAATACCATTGGTTACATGGAAGAAAGAAATTTTGATACATAAAAATTTCTATTCTCATACACATTGTGATTTTACGGGAAGATAATCCAGATAGTATGTGTTAGAGGAAAGCTCTGTTATCGTTAAATAATCAGACAAATGACCACCGATTTTATCCACAAATAAGACCCCAAAAGCGAAAAATGTCTGAAAAATGGCAACGAGAATGGAACTTGGATCTCAGTCTTGTATAATTGTTCTGACTGATGGTTCTCTAGGGTTAATCTGATTTACACAATTATCAAAAATATACAAATTTATTTGAGAACAGCTTATCAAATATTATTTTCCTTCCTTCTGGTGAATTTTCTCAGTTTTCCTAGGGAATAATTTTTCAATCAGAGGCTCATTCAATAAAAGAGTCTGAAAATGAACAAAATTACACGGTGAAGGTGATTGTTCCCTTGGACCATAAATTAAAATTTTTTCAGACTAATCTCGATTCAGTCTATGGTCCGAACTATTTTCTGCTAAATTTGTCCCCATATACCAGTGCTCATCTATGATAGGCCCTTAACTTGACTATTCTTCATAATTTATTCAATTTATTCCTCATAAACCCAATCAGCTTCAGCTAGATTTCATCTAATCTTCAACTAGTTTTCTCAGATAGCTACCTCTGACACACATATTCATTGCGTAACATGGATGAAAAATCTTTGCCAGAGTCCAGCTCGAAGTCTTTGTCCAACTTTGTCGATTCCTCTCAACGCAATGATTTTTCCTAAAAATTATGATTACAAGCTTTAGTGATGTCAACCAATCAATCAACACTGATTGTTATCATAATTCAATACTCAGATGAGTCGAAGTCGAGCATTAGGTCTAATGGAAAACAAAATTAGATAACGCATGTAAATATAAATATTGAGATTGAAACAATTCATTGAATGCTGGATTTGATTCCAAAAAGGCACAATTTAAGCGGAATCAATCTTCATTCAGATCCATTAATTAATTTAGCTCATGAAACTTTTACGGAAATCCTTAACAAATCATTAGGATTGCATCTGAATTTCTGTCACCTTCTTTTCACTTCTCAAACCTTCAGAACTTATCTCGTTCCAAAGTTCGAAAAAATCATCCAGTCATTGATGAGTATCTTTTTATTTTAATGAGAGGAAATGATGATTTTGGGAGAAAGGATTCAGAACAAATGGTAATAAAATGAATTGAAGATGTAATTTAAATAAATGCTTTATAAATATGATCGGTGGTTCAACTACGATTCAGTCATGGAAACCACTTCTGAACCAATCACTTGAAATATCTTCTAGAGATAATACTCATGGCTTTTGATATGATGATTTGATGCCGCTGACAAGACAAAAAAATAAGATTTGTCTAATTTTAACCATAGATTGTGCACATCGCTTATCAATTTTCTGAACAGATCAAAATGTTGATCTCATAGATTGTGAATCTTTCCAAATTGAATTAAGTTCCGGATTTTTGATTTCAAATCAGAGTTCGAGTCTTTTATGGATGAGTTGAGAAATTGTTCGTATATCAACTTGGATGCCGCTTACTGATAGTTTAGACACCAAATAAACTTCAATAGCAAACTTTATGTAGCAATATAAAATATTCAAATTCCAACGATTGGCTTATTGTTTGGCGGTCAAATGAGATGGAAATCAAATATATCTCATCTGTGGAAGACAATCCATCAGATGGAATCATTACTACTAATGATAATCGATGTGACAATTTGAGCCAGAAAAAAGTTATGGCGAAAATACTAATCTTTGTCTTGGAATGTAGGTTGGATTAAATCGAAGTGTTGATGATATGGACGATGCATCGCTTTTACTTGATAAACCATTGAATGGCCATCGAATGAATGATGCTTGATCATCTTCAGCTATTTTTGGTTTCCGAAACCAACAGAATGTCCACGTTATGATGAGCATAAATTGTATCAATAAAAATAATATACATGCTATGGTGGCACTGGTCATGTTCATGCATTCGTCATATTTTTTGGGCAAATGTGATGAGCCAGCAGATGAATAGAGAAGTTCATTATCTCCCAGATCCTGATGACTCTTGAGCAATAGATCATTATCACCTCCCAACAGATCATCAATCGCTCCGTCTCGTAATTTTTCCTTAAAACCAAATGAATCAGTAATTCGTATAGCTTGGGTCATCACCAATTCATTGTCATCGTTGGCCGTATCACGACGTCGTCTTCGTCCGTACGATTGTTTCTCTTGGATCTTTCCATCAGAGCCTTGCGCTGAACAGTGGACAGGATCACATCTGGTCAAGCATGGTGTAACTAGAGCTCGAAATTGGACCATGTCAGATGTTGGAAATTTGAATGCCTCAAATGGCACCTGTAGATGATATTTTCCTTCGCCTTCAATTTTTTCGACCGCCTTAATAATTGTACCATCAGTAGGACATCCCATATTATCAATTAACATTATATCAGATGAGTCCACACCGTCAACCGCAACAAGTTCTCGAACAAATATTTGATATGGACCTAAAATTAAAGATATACAGACATTTTTACTCAGTTATCATCGGTAAATATCATTGCCAAAAATTCATGCTCCAAATGATAATGTTGTGTGCTATGCTTACTGGTGTCATCGGTGATCTGAAAACGTAATATAAGAGGATCTCCGACTTGAGCTGTGCTTATGTCTTCACCATTCATATCGGTTATTCTCATGGTTACGTTCGGAGAAGCCACAACTTGAGAATGAATATCAGACTCATGTCTTTGATCAAGTAGAGCTCTGGAATGAGAGAAAAAAAACCCAAGATCAATGATGATTATTCAACTGGAGCACATCAGTTCACTGTCTCGACGATGAAGTTTTATCGAAATTGACTTTCTTGATATTTTTTTCCCCGTTCATATAGTCTATCAAGTTCAAATGTACACTTACCCATCAACTGATATGGGACTATGATTGGTTACACTCTTGTTGGAGAGATCGTAATTACAGTTAATAGATAAACCTAAATCTTTGGTGGTAACAACCATGTCATGATGCTGTATAATGATATCATTACTGAATTTTCCCTGATCTCTCTGCTTAACATCGCACATTAGATCATGGAAAGGCATCACAATATCGAACTCAAGCTTGCCGGTCACATCATTAACGCAAGAGTTTGGCTTTGCTTTGGCATATATTTTACCACTGAACAGCTTATTGGTTAAAACGGAAACCATCATCTCCTTGGCCCGACAAACGATATTGACTAGAGAGAGAAAAAGAGAGAGAGAGAGGAGAAGAGGAAGAAAGAAAAATAAAGTGATTATGATATGAGTGATAAAAAAAAGAGAAGAATCGCATGTAGCCATGAAAAAAAATTCCCACTCTCATCGCTCACAGGCATGATATTTATCTGAAATATATGAGTCAAAATGATGTTCAAATTACGACCATCTTCCTGATCAGATCAAGTCACTCTCTATACTTCCACATTACCCTTCATCTATCTATCTATCTATCTATCTCACCCATTCAGGCCATTTGGTGTAACCCGTTCGATTGTGCTAATGTTTTTCTGCTTCCTCTAGAAAAAACAATCTTCCAATCAATCGTTTGCTCGCCCGATTCTTCATGAAGTGCATTCAAGAATTGATGGCTTAAACAGAGTTTCATGTTGACCCAGAAGAGAGAGAGAGAGAGAGAGAGAGAGAGAGAGAGAGAACGTCTTGGTATGAAGATGAGAGAGAATTTTTCTTGGAATTTCTTGACCAATACTTGCCGCGATCCTCATGAACACACACACACACTCATACATGCACATCATCAGCTTTTTGAGGAGGAAGAAGATGAAGAAGAAGAGGAGAGAGAAGAGAAGAGAATGATAAAGATTCATGGAAAGGATAGAGAGCTAATAAGGTAGGTTATAAGTTATATCTAGCCAATTGAGACTGGAGATGCTCATGGAGGTGGGGAGAGAGGGAAGAGAGTGAAGATGATGAGGTGATTACCATCACGAAATGATCATAACCATCGGTGTTAGTTGGCTGGAAAATATATGAGTATTCCTTGACAAGCATGGTTAAGGTAAAAAATATGGAAGGATTGGTTAAGAAAAACAAATCAGTTCTGAATCATTGAATGTTGACAGTACTATTAGGTTGCACTATGAATCGTAACTGAATTATATCAATTGTCACCGGGAGTAAATCGTAATGCCATTCAGATGAATCAAAATCAATTGAATCACTGGTTTTGAATCAAAAATCAGGGAAAGTTTCTCTCTCTTTTCCTCTCTTTTTTGCTTTCTCGGGAAGCTTTTTCAGGTGGAGAAGGAGAAAAAAATGGGAAAAATATCTCTCCAAGTTATCAAAAAGTTTCATTGATTCATTTTTTTGAGACTTTGATCATCATTTGATCACTGATTTGTGACATCACAATCTAGATGTTCAATTTTCAATCCTCTGATTTTACTCTCCACCTTTTTCTCGCAAAGCTTCCTCAAAAATTCTTTTTCCCGCAAATTTTTCTTTATGCTAAGTAAAAAATGTGTGGTCAAAGGGATACCATTGATGATAAAAATAAATATTGTTGATCAAATATTCCTCCTTCCATTCCCACAACCAATATCTATGCTTCAACTGGAAAAGGAATATGTATAGATAGATTGAGAGAGAGAGGCCAACGAACGATCACATAAATACATACATCCTCATATAGACATACAGATTAGCGGAAGAAAGAGAGAGAAGTGAAAAATGCCCGCACTTACCATCGTAGCATGATGCTAATTCATAGGTTGCTGAACCTTCCACAATCAGATAAGGGTCATCAATGTGCGAAAGGGATGCTCGGTCCAAGTGGCTTGTCCGACAGACTCGATTAGTTGGATCACCAAAATCAAATGAAAAACATCGGTAAGGTGATTCCAAGCATTTGGCTTTACAATCTTCCACACTTTTCACATCTAAGTGGACAGTGTCTACTGTTTTCAGAATTTTATTGGGAACATTCTTGAAATCACACATTTTTTTCGGATCTGGAAGGAGAAGAATAATCAATATGAATCAACGATTCAGAAAAATTTCGTCAATCATTTCAAAGCCTACCTTGTATACAATTATTTTCAATGTAATCAACAGTTGATGTTGCTCCAGGAGCAAATGATTTATTTGGTGGTTGTACAGAATTAGCACTTGAAGGACTTGAACTGGTTGCTATTGTATGTCGATCCATATCTGAGAGTGAACATTCTCCTGTGGCATTATCAAAATTTGCTGATCTGCATGTGAATTCTGTTTCCTTGATACATGATGCCATACAATCATATAAAGTGGCCACTTTATCTCGTCTTTTTTCAAATTTCCGTAATTCATAGCCCAACACACGTTCAAAGGTCCATGGCCGATTGCAAATTTTTTGCTTGACATCTAATGGGGAGAAAAAAATGGACAGAAAATGGGTTGTTTTATTAGATTGATTGAGCAAAAGAAAGGAAGAGGCAGGTAAATTATTGCTAATTTAAGGGAAGCAAAAAATTTATCAAAATTCTTGGAAGAAAAAGGAAGAGAGAGAAAATTTTTGATGTGAATAATGATGATGAACACATACACTATCTGAAGAGAGAGTAAGAGTGGATAATCTAATGGATTCAAGTAGATTGGGGAGGAAAAGGGTTTCTTTTAAAATTGTGATATAAGATCATTTTATCTGCATGATACTAGCATTTCAATTAGAAAGGTGAGATGAAAAAGGTTTTTTTCTCACCAGTCAAGTTTTTACCTGCCTAACAGAGAGGCGATCAATACTAACGGATGGCCATAAACTACTACTACTAAACTATTACTACCCAAAGTAATCATGATTGACCCTGCACGAACATGTCGTATATTATAGCTGACAAGCTGATAGACCAAAATGAAGCAGGTAATATTGGCGCTCAAGATTAAGATAAAAAAGTTCTTTCGGATATAGAGATAGAGAGAGAAAGAGATAAATTTTCTCTCTTCTAGAAAGCCAACCATGACTGACTTATTCTCCATTCTGTTTCCCTTTTTGATGGCCTCAGGATAGGTGCTCATGAATGACTCGAAAATGATATAAGTAAGAGTGGAATACATCGGAAGCTGTATGAGTATGTGTGCGTGTGTGTATGTGAAGATGTGCCGATTCTGATCTAAACAAGATCTGAAGCAGTGAATTCTGAGGTCGGAAGGAAGCATCAGCTAAACGATAACTTGGAATAGAGAGAGAGAGAGAGAGAGAGAGAGAGAGAGAGAGAGAGAGAGAGATTGAAATTCTCAATTAGTGACAGTCTGAATCATCTACTGATTCTTTCCATCGTGAGTCCAATAGATTGGAGGCAAAGGTGGCCTCACACACTGTGTATGTGTGTGTGTGAAGAGATCATAAAAATGGAACTGATTATATGATGATTAGGGAAAAAGATATTCATCCTTAAGCAAATGAATGCATTCTCAATCTGTAATCTGTTCTTCCTATTCTGATTAGAATTTCAGATAAGCTTCTTTTTTGGCCAAAAAATTTTCATTTCAGTGAAAATTCGTTTGTATTTCTCTCTCTCTCTCCCAACTCATCCATGAATATCAAGAAGGAATCTTCTTTTCCAGACACGCTATTCGCAGTCGATGATATGCGAAGCAATAAGCTTATTTCCTCCATCAATACCCAACACCTCAGCTGTTTATCAAGGCAACTTGACATTAGTCAAAAAGTTAAGAAAAATTTTTCTCCCAAGCAAATAATTTTTTCTTACGGAGCGACTAAACAAACGAAATAAGAAAGAAAAAAGAATGCATCGCATCAACTTTATACACACAGCGAAAGTGGCCCATGAAAGCTAACTAACTAGTCTAATCAGTCTGTTAGTTATGGTTGGTAAGAAGAGAGTGAGAAAAAAAGTGATCTGCTTCAACTGGTAAACTGTAAGGACTATCTATCAAATAGCTAAGACTGTCTTTCTCTTTCTCTCTTTCACTTAATTTGAAGAGACAGTATCATGAACCACTGTCCAATCGAGCGCATCACATATCAGACCGGAATGCCAGATCGGTCAAGCCAATTTTCTCACGAAAATCAAGCCTAAAATTTGGTTCCCCAAATTTTTTGTCGCATTAAATTACAAAATTGGTATATTGATTTGATCACTTGGAAGATACTTCTCTTCTACCATACTGAGATGGTTAAAAGAAGAGATGATTTCTCTCATAATCGTAAAGAAAGTGTCCAGCAGTATATCACGCGGACATGCTAATGTCCACGTCATTTGTTAATCTTTCATCTCTCTCTTTCTGATTGGAAGGGGTGAAAAAAATGATACTGTCTGGGCAAACTAGCCAGGTAGTTGGCAAGAGCTGAAGCTTGTACTCATTTTATGGTACTCTGTAAGTGAGTGATTTATATTCCATCATCCAAAAAAATGTTCAAATTATTTCTAGTTCTCTGTTTGGCCTTTCTGGCCTCATGTAATGCTTCTTCCGATGAAGATGGTGAGTGGTACTTATTTCCGCTGCAAGTGTTTCTACATGAACATGATAGCTTTTGCAAATTAGCTAGCCCCAGCTATTAGTGTATACAGAGTTCATGATGATGAATAATGTCCATTCTCCTTGACCGGGGGCTTCGGAAATGGTCATAACAATTACAGTCATAAAACAATAATAAAATAACTATACTCGTGGAACATAGTTGCAAAAATGCATAACCGTTAATATTTGATCACTATCACTATTATCGACGCTCGTCTAATCGTAGAGTGTTTCGTCAGCAAAACTTAGCACATAGCAACAAGCTGGATCATTAATAGTTTACTTGATTTTGAAAATGAAATTTTTTCCCAAATATTTACAGTATTGGAACAGATCATCGGAAAACGAACTCCTGCCGATCGTGCTGAAGTCCAAGAGTTGGCCGGGCGATCCACAGAAATTTCCATGAAACTCACTGATTTACTGATTCGCGTAAGAGGAGGATCGGATGCTGCTAAAAAATTAGCATCCCGAGCTCACAAAGCTCTCCAGGTCAACCAATTAACTCTCACAATGGCCCTTCAAAAAGATCAGATCAGCTACATTGATCCTAAACAGATCGCGAGATCATTCCAAATCATTGAGTATACCATGGCTGAAATCGAGAACATGCTGAAGAGTGGCAATGGAATTCAGACTCGAGGTAAGTGTGTGTGTAAATGTTCACCCTTATGCAAATTGTTCACCCTTATGCAAATGGGCTTGAAATGAGATGATGATGATTTTTTTAATTGTGATATGCAGATATACACACACATCTATACAATTTATCTAATCAACTTTCTATTCAGGATTGGTGGGCAGTATTGTTGGAGGTGCTGGAGCAGTTGCCGGTGCTGTTGCTGGAACTGCCTACAAAGTGGTCGGAGGTACTGTTAATACCTTTACCGGTGCCATGTCACTGATGTGGGAACTTTTGGTAACTAGAAGAGATTCTATCATCGAACTTATGGGTGCCGCTATTGTTCAGTATCAAAAAGATGGTCTGAAAGGTTTGGTACAAGTGTTGAAGCCATCCCTTCAAGAGCTACTCAATTCTAATCAAGTGTTCAAAGATGCTGTGGATCAATTTGCCGAAAAATTGGATCTCGCTGAAGATGGTATCACTCTATTGAATCAATTGACTGGTGGAAAGTATCGACCTATCAATGCCATCTCAATGGCTGTACGTGGTATGGATGATGTGGCTAACATTCTTCGAGACAGAAAGCGAGATGATGATCGAAGTTTATTGGTCACTCGATTGGTTGGTATTCTTGTGAAAACCAAGAATTCCAAAGTAAAGAGAGTTCAAAGTGTTCTATCCAAGGTTTGCGTTCAATTGGACAAAGTTCCCGAAAAGAAGGCTAATGAATAAATGCAAATCAAATCAAATCAGTTGGCAGCCATCAAGCATGCAGTGATGTGGAATTTTTTCCATAGGATTATCACTTGGTGGACACTCGTTGACAATTGACATCAATAAATACACTGGGAATCATTTCCTAAGCTTTCAGAAGAATGAAAACATTTTCTCTCTCTATATCATCATGAATGTTGAATGAACAATTTGAATTATCTTCAAGAAATTCATGAATGTGTGTATATGTGTTACCGATAATGAATCAAGAGTGAACAAAGACAATTGGATAATCAAATCAAACATGCACACATGTATAATGTACGAATGGTGAGAAGAAAGGACAACGGTAATGATGAGAAAATTGCGCAACAATTGAGAAACATCAAATATTTGAATATATAAAATGAATTGAAACTATTATTATATGTATATAAATGTGTATGTGTGTGTATATAAGAATCAGGAGCCGTAAAAGTTCTAACAAACTATGAAAGAAGTTAATAGTAGTAGCAAGAGTAGTAGAAGAAGAAAAAATTTGATTCAAGATAATGTTTTCGATGGAATGATAGTTGTTCTCGCAATTGAGCTCGAAATTGTGAAATGATTGAAATGAGAAAACATACGATAAAGGGATGATGAAGAGGGTTGATTGAGCTGAACTAATCAAAAAGAAGTGAACGGAATGGATAGAATAGATTCTAATAGCCGTTTGATTGTGAAACGAATATGAGAGAAAGAGAGAGATGAAGAAGAAGAAGAAGAAGATGGAGAAGAAGATGAGGAGGAGTAAGAAGAAGGTGAAAGAATAAGGAGAAATATTTTCTGCCACCAATAGCATATACACATTCCAAAGAGATGGAGAGAGAGAGAGAGGAGGCCAACAACTAATACAACAACAGAATAAGAAGTAACGAAAAAAAAGAAATTCACTTACCTGGAATACATATTTTTTGAGCATATATTGTGAACACAGGAAACTGTGAAGTGGTCAATGCTGCTGGCTGAGTTAAAGCACTTGCACTCAATATGATACACAATCCAGTCTCAAAATTGACCGCTTTACATGTATCACTTCGATTACATTGAGCTATACAATCAGTCAATTGTAGTGTTCCTGGTACCATGGTTTGTGTTTCTGATGGCGCTTGAAATACATGTCCTGTGATTATTTCGAATGTTGATGATTGTCCATCGGGACATGCTGTATAATGATGATGATGATGGTGATGGTGACGATGATGATGAGGGTAAAGAAAAAAGAGAGAGAAAAACGGAAACCAATATATATTTAGATTATTTAGATTGAAGAGTTAATTTGGTATCATGCAAACGAACAAGACGGAAAAGAAGTATAAGAAGAAGAAAAAGAAGTTATTTTAATTTTAATGGCAAAAGATGTGTGTATGTATAACATTTGAACTTGAAAACCGGCCATTAAGATATATATCTCACTTCCAGTACCATCCTGTTCAATGTTCACCTTATACCGTTAGCTTAGTCCACTATATCATCATTTGCATTCTGATTAGCTTGTAATGAAGGATCAAAGTGATTACAATAGGGAGGGCTTTTCTCTATCTCTTTTTTCTCTCTCTTCATAGTTTATAGTTTAATCTATCTTTCACAGTCTGACAGGCTATCACCTTTCCACCAGCATCAAACTGATGGATGGATGGGATATAGTTCAGTGTACATATACGCTACTACTACTACTATCATCTCATGGAAAACGTTTCTCTCTATCTATTCTACCGGAATCATCATCCATTTCATGTTCACTTGTTTTCAGTCGATCAAGCACCTGAGACACTTGAATTCGTTCTTCTTTTTATCATCTTTTTCTCTTTATCTCTCTTTCTTTTCTATGCATTCGTCGTGCTCACAGTATTTGCATAAATATTACCAGCTAAAGACATACATAATCATCCCTATCATCATGTCACATTCGCTCCAGGACGCTTGACGCTCAGGTGGATGGGTCAACTTTGGCTTTGGCTAATCATTGGCAACGGTAAAGTGAAGCTTTTCAGTCCTGTTGCCGTATTGGATCACTTTTGGATGGCAAATTTTTCTTCTCTCTCTCTCTCTCTCTCTCTCTCTCTCTCTCTCTCTCTCTCTCTCTCTCTCTTTTCCTTTCATTCTTGCTGATTGGCCTGAGAATGGCCTTACTAGCGTAGAGAGATGGGAGAGTTTACAAGTGAACGGACAAGGTTAATCAAATTCTCAAGTACATATCAGACCTAACAGACAAGTGGTGAGACCATATTAGCCAGCTTTTTTAACGGTGATCATCATCGTATATTTTCTCTCTCTCTCTCTCTCTTTCTTTCTCTCTCTCCACCTGATGGAAAGTAGCTTATTCAGGAAGCGATTTTCATGACTCACAAACCGTATTTTGAGAGTAAGAGAGAGAGAAAGAGAGAGAGAGCGATCTTTCTCTTTGACCAGAAGCTCGTTACTCTGCTTAAATACAGGAGCAAACTCGGTCTAGCATCTTTAACGGCATCTTATATTAATGTGATGTTGAGATGTTTGAGATCCTTTTTTTCTCTCTCAAAAATTTCATGCTTTTCTTGGTCTCTCTATTGCTCTTTCTCTTTCTTTCTCTTTCTTTCTCTCTCTCTCTTTACCTTTACTTTTGCCCTTGCTGCTCATAATCATCTTTTTTAACCGTCTCTTCAGGCCATCTCTTTGCCCACTCGTTCTAGGAACCATGCCGGCAGCGGTTTACTCCCATTACTAGTCTGACTTGTTGTTTGGAGAAATATTTTTCTGGCTAACATGTCCGCTCATTTCAAAAAATGCTAACCACGGTCAGTGATTAGCATTTAGCAGTGAAAAAATAACTCAAAGTGAAAAAGAAGAACAAGAAAGAGGAGGAAGGCAAACTAGAGAGAGAGAGAAAGAGACATGTAAGTGGATAGTTGACGAAGGAAGTTGGGATGGATGAAAAATAATTGCTATCAAAATTTGACCAGGTGAACTAATAAACCAGCTAACAATTATACACATCAAAAGCCACAATAATAGGTAATACAACAGTTTTTTTAAATACAGGCAATCATATTCGTTAGGGTTGTTTTTCTTTTGAGGCTTGGAAAGGTTAGGCGAGTATAGGCAGTGAAGAGGTTAGAGAGAGAGAAAAAAGTTTGAGAAAAAACAATATGAAAATAATTCCAGCATCAGGAATGGATGGATGGATGGATGGATGAGCTTACCTTCTATTTGTGAGAATAAATGTAAGATGAAAACTAGAGTGGTCAACACAATTGGTGAGCCTGTAAGATGGTCAAAATCTTTTCGTATTCTCTTCATGATGATGATAATGATGATCGAGAAGAGGATTATGTGATCTACTATTAATTATATATAGCCGATTATTTGGCCTGCAAAATCCGAACTACTTATAGCTGGTTGGTTGGCTGGGGGGAGGTGAAAAGTGGTGATGATAAGGAATAGAATGTAAAATTATCGGCTTTGCAACTTAACACTGAATTTTGGAGGAATAATCGTGAACAATGCTATCCTGAGAATGCCACCGATCCGCTTGATTCGATGAGAATGCTGGAATTAAGATGAAAAATTCTCAATTGTCACACTTGTGGGAATAACGGTGCATAGATGGTGATGATGATGATGATGATGATGATTGTGATGTTCAAATTGAAGATTGTTCAGTGATCGAAGTGATGATTAGAGTGGTGATCTGAGAATGTCTTTCTTTTCCTTCAAGATTATCCAATAACAACGTAAAAAATTTAATCACTTGTCAATGGCACACACAATATCAATCCAAATCGAACGAATCGATGTCCACATACACAGCAACGGAAAAACTGGGTGGACAATGGTGAGTGTGAATATTGGACAAAATTTGATGGATTCTATCATAGATGAAAGCCACTAAAAAGATCCAAAATAGTCACCTAAATTAGCAGTCACTCTGATGAGCTGTACATCGATCGAACTCATGATTAACGGTGATTCAAAAATGATAGACAATGAGTGAGAAGCTGTGATCCATTCACATAAATTCAATGGTCAACATGAATACACACAAACGTACATGCACACCCAGCAAGAGTCAATAATGAGAAGCTGAGGCAAGCTGAGTGAATATATTTTCTGTTCGTCAAGTAAGATGAGCAGAATAACAACAATAACAAGTAGATCGACGAGTGTTTAAGTTGACTCTGATCGAGAATAAGATCTCTTCTGAAAAACTTACTTCGCTCTCTCTTCTCTCTTCTTTCTCTCTCTCTATCTTCTCTCTTCCTGTTGAGGCCTTTAGCAGGCCCTTTTTTCAGCCCCTATCATCATCATCAGCTCTCTCTCTCTCTCTCTCTTTCTCTCTCTCTCTTCCTTCTTCAGACTAGTTTCGCTCTCCTTCATCAGGGAGACTGAGAGAGAGAGAGAGAGAGAGCGGGTCTTCTCCCTCTCTTCCTCCTGTTAAAATCACAATTGATTACAATTAAGGTGAGTTGGTTTGAACTATCGTGTAAATGTATATAAATCAAATTTATGAGAATATACATACAAACGATATGGATCAACCGGTCACGCTGAATTTCGTCCAAAATTCATTTGCAGGACAAGTCATTGAAAGAGAGAGAGAGAGAGAGAGAGAGAGAGAGAGAGAGCTGTTATTGCTCTCGATATTCGTTGGCCAGTTTGGAATGCAAAAAATGTTGTGCCAATTCAAGGACTCGAACGAAATGAATGCAACATAAATTCTGCATTCTTTTATCATTATCATCAAGTGTACCATTTTTACTCACATGCATGGATGGACAAAAATTCTAGGGAAAAAATAAACTGACTAAATAACTGATGAAAGAGAGAGAGAGAGAGAGAGAGAGACAGACAGAGAGACAGAGAGAGAGAGAGAGAGAGAGAGAGAGAGAGAGAGAGAGAGAATTCAGTTAACCGGAAAAATTAGTCCAATCCATCCCTCAGATTATGATTCTTGGTGTTGAGGCCACTGGACCAGCTCGACTCTTCCACTCGTACAGACCACATATCGATATACAGAACATACACTTGCCACCTCTTCTTCTTCTCTCAGCCCACTCGATCCAGTGTTTACTCGACTTTATCATTGTTATTATTATTTCCGCCGCTACATTGAGCATCGCCCCGTGAAAAGGCCACTTTCATGGACTCTCAAGTCGCAAACTATCGGCTTACAAGAGTTTTACATGAAGAGAGAGAGAGAGAGAAAAAGCCAATCGGATGTAGTGTTGGCCTGAAAAAGTTTGAGAAGAGAGGTTGACAGGGAAAAATTTTTCCTCACTTATTTATTGGTATATTTCTTCTCTCTTTCTCTCTCTCTTTCCACTGTCTGGGACCCATCGCGATATCGATAGATATGCCCATCATCGAGTAGGTCTTTCTCTCTCACTCCAAAAATGATCAATGATCCAGGATATCAGGGCCATTCTGAAAAGCCTTTTCAACGCGATGAAATGATTGTCAGTTTGATTCAGTTTTTTTTTCTTCTACTCATTTCTTTCCTCTTTCATTCTTTTATACACCAAACATGGAGCAATACAGACCAACATTGGCCGCGCGGCTAAACCGGCCTCGTTCAGATACATATATACTCACAAACACAAAAAAAAGAAGGTAGGTTGCCATACATGATGAGGCCCGTCAAAATATATATACACTGGCCTATATTGTGTGTGTGCTTTTCCGTTAACCACTCTTATGGATAGATGCAGAATGGATAGAAAGAAAATTCATCGTGTCCATCATCCTTTTTGGTCATGATAATCGAAACGATGATGTAGAAGAAGAATCGTTTCGGCCACCAAGAAATACCTCTCTCTCTCTCTCTCTCTCTCTCTCTCTCTCTCTCTCTCTCTCTC
>QZCP01000225.1:10792-55747 GCA_003956705.1 Brevipalpus yothersi | reverse complement strand
TCTCTCTCTCTCTCTCTCTCTCTCTCTCTCTCTCTCTCTCTCTCTCTCTCTCTCTCTCTCTCTCTCTCTCTCTCTCTCTCTCTCTCTCTCTCTCTCTCTCTCTCTCTCTCTCTCTCTCTCTCTCTCTCTCTCTCTCTCTCTCTTCATGGGTTTTGTATAAATTTCACAACTCTCACATCGTATGCACCTTGTTTTGCCATGAAAATGTGTAAACATTTCGAAAGAGAAAGAGAAAGAGAAAGAGAGAGAGAAAATATTTTTCTCAACTTGAAAAGTGCTCAAATCAATTCGATATGGTTTCTGTTTATATAGACATGACTTGAACTTCTGGTCATCCATTCCACACATACATACACATGTAGACACATACCAATGTTGAGGCTAATAGATTGAAGCAGATTATCAGAAGTATGGTGATTCCGTTTTCAATGTGAGGTGTGAAATGGTGAACAAGATGCTTCCTAACATTTAGACTTCTTTTTTGCTAGACAGACTTCATCTCAGAGGGGTGCAATGACTGAAAAATGAGCCACACAGTGGATAGATGATGTATAATGAGTTGAGCAATATACGAAAATTATGAACGCAAACAATCAGTAAATTTCTCACCATTTAGCGCTAATGTCTCTCCATACTATCGTTCATCGTTCAACAAGCACAGCCACAAACGATGGCCTGACCGGACCTTTTTACCTTGATTTCTTAACCCTTTCTCTTGGCCCAACATCACCAACATCACCACCATCATCATCATCGTTACCTTCTTCCCAATCATCATCTCAATCATCCCCATCATTTTCATGATCATCATCTTAATCATCACCATAGTTTTAGTGATTATCAACAAAATGGCAAAAGCTTGTTAAAATCAGCCCGCGAGGTGAGATAAACGAAGAGGAAGAAAAGTGTATATAAAGGAAAGGTATAGAGACTGATGGGAATCAATTTTTATTTTTCTACTTCACCAAAAAGTTGACAAATAGTTTACAGTCTCCATCATATACACTGCATCACACATGCACATCATCTTCATGATGATGAGAGTGGACAGAAGAAGAAAATGAATTCCGATTGCCCTTCACACTGGGCTACCTTGGATAATGATCAGTGTCAAGCTGAGAGCATCTTGTGGATCATCCTTGTCATCGGTCTCGATATAATCGGATGCTGACAAGATCCGCGAACTTTGAGAAAAAGAAGGAGAGAGAGAGAGAAAGAAGAGAAAGAATATTGATTTCACGAAATATGAAGCCGACGACAGGAAAAAAGAGAGCGATGAAGTATGAAAAGAAGCCACTTTTTTTCGGCCAAGGAAGTTCGTTGAACGAATCAGATGAAATATGAGGAAGGAGGCTGATGATGAGTTTTAGAAGGTCGCGGGAAAAAAGGTGCTAAGAGAAAAGAATACAATCAAGATGGTACCAATGATTGTTATGTCCCGAATTGTGTGTGTATGTGTCCAAAAATGATGATGCACCCACAGATGGACAGCTTGAGTGGTGTATTTGAGTCTGTTTCAGTTCCATATTCGAGTCAAAGTTATTAGCAGTAAAGGCCAAATGAGAAAGAGAGAGAGAGAGAGAGAGAGAGAGAGAGAGAGAGAGAGAGAGAGAGAGAGAGAGAGAGAGAGGAGCCCCTGAGATGAGTCCATCTTAAAAGAAAGAGGGAAAGAAAGAAAAAAAGAAAAAAAAGAGAGAGAGGCTAAGGAGGTGAAGAGGAGTGGATGATGATGTACTTTTTGACGCCGGAACCATGATTACAGGTCTCTTACAGCATCTCGATTAATAAGATGCGTCAATTCTCTCTCTCTTTCTCTCTCTGCATCTTCAATTTTTCGTAAATGAACTGAGTTCGTAGTATGCATGCCAATGTTGTGAAGAACGAGACGAGAGTTAAGTTGTTCTGTTATTCTTGGCCATCACCGGATCACCATCATTGGCCGGATGGTAATGAGTGTAGAAGGGGTGCGCTGGCACAGTCCATCAAGCCTCGGACACACACACACACACATACACACATACTAACACAAATGAAAATGATGAGGATTTAAAGCGCACTGATGAAGCTGTGGGAGGCGGAGAGGCCCATTCACCGTTACATGTAAATAGCTGACAGGATCCAGAGTGAGGAACACAATAAACAAAAGGCCAATGATAACGATAGCATCGAACGGCTTACAGATCAAGCCAAGGTAATAAGAATAATATGATTGCTTGGTTCCTTGTTCATCACTTTTATCCAGCATCTTTATGTATCATGGTGTGTGATTACTATCATAAGTTGGTGTCAGCCTCGTTTATCTCGAACAAGAATAAGTTCTGTGTATGTGATTCATTTTTAAGGAGACAATCTCTATCGCGTGTTTTCTCTCTCTCTCCATCTTCTTTAGCCTTAATTTTTTTCCTGGTATTCTGTTCCCTTTCTAGTGGGCCAAAGTATCGCTTATCCTTCCAACTATCACGTAATATCGGTCTGATCTATCAGATGGATGGACATTAAATTCAAATTCTCATTCGACTTAAATATCCTTTGATTGCTCTCTCTCATCCAGCCCATCATCACTTGACTTTATTTTCTACCATCAGACAAGCTGATGGATTCTGGAATCTTGCCTCTATCATCGGATTCCATTCCATGAGGCTCTGATTCTTGTTTATCCTTGAGCCATACATTCTTTGGTGATCATCACTCGAGAACTTGGGGAATAGCACACAAACACTCTAACACAAACACACTTGAAAGTTCTTGGATAGTTTGAAAGAAGAATCTTATACATGTATATATGTTTCTCTCTGCTACATTACCGATTGGCCTGCTTCAGTGAAGCATATTTTTAAGTATTTCTAAAGTATTAAATGGCAAAACGACTAGGATCCAACTGTGTGTGTGTGCATTCAACTAGCCCATTGAGAGCATAAAACCTTGTCTCTCTCTCTCTCTCTCTCTCTCTCTTTCTCTTTCTCCACCCGAAATTTACAGCCATCGAACCCGTTCTGCCCATCCCCTGGCCAGTCACTCCTTGCCTCAGCCCACTTCATTAGCCAATTTGCATCATCTCTTGAGCAATTGTGTATGAGAGAGAGAGAGATGACATAACAGCAATATTTAAATACTTGGACCAGCAATCTAGTATCTGTTGGGAACTTCCGTTAAAGCATTTTCTTCTTATAATTCTTTTTCTTCCACTTTATTCCTTTTCATCTCATTTCTTCATCTTTTTTACCTCGATTTTTTGTCTGCTCTCTCCCCAGTTCTTGATTGTTACCTAAAACATCATGGTCACTCGGTCTGATGCAATCAAGTGGAGATTCATTCCATATATATAAATGAACATCAGCCTCTTTTCTCTCTCCCCCTCTCTCTTCAACAATATTCATCTCTTGGTGAATCCAATAAAGATAGATTGATCGGATATTGGCCTGCGAGTAGAGTTCGAATAAATATGGCTTCTCATCTACTCATCCTCTCTCTCTCTCTCTCTTCTTTTCGATGGATCATCATGATGACTATAATAACTACACAAAGCCTCAGCTTCCCTCATCTATCAAATGAGTGCTCAAAAAATACCGGTCACTAAAAAAATTCATCCAAGAGAGAGAGAGAGAGAGAGAGAGAGAGAAAGAAAGAGAAGCACCAACCACTCATAGCTGCATTTATCGGCATCAGAATTTGAAGGCCACCAGACATGACCGGAAACAGCTTAATTTACGTGTAAATCAAGGTTAGTTGAACTCACAGTGTCCCGATTTTCCATTGATCTCCTTTCTTTTCCTTCCTCGCCCTTTTTTCTTCTCTCTCTCTCTCTCTCTCTCTCTCTCTCTCTCTTTCTCTCTTCACTCATGTAGCCACTACCACCGGCGCGCGTACCACTAATCTACTTCGATATGGCATGAGCGTGAATAAAATCAACCATTTCTCGAACATGAGTTCATTATTTCAGAAGCATAATTGAAGGCCTTCTCTTACGATTGATCATATTGTAACTTCAATCACACAATCGAAACACAAACAACAGTTAACCCAATAAAAGCTTTCGATTATCATTACCCCTAAGTTACATTTACTCTTATGGAAAAATCTTCACATCATTCATGAAGATGATGTGAAGCTTTTTCGCCTTCACTTTGGTCACTTCGTGAGCATCACTGTTATAACTGAGAGGGGATGAGCTTTCGGTTGAATCGAAGAATGAGAACTTGAAAAAACAATCTAAACAATAGATAACATGCTTCCTGTCCAGTTTGAAATGGTTTAAAATAGAATATATATATATATCAAATCAATCTAGAAACAAGAAGAGAGGTGATGATAATGAGTACAAGGGATCTAATCGTGAGCTTTAGCTTGAAGTCAAAAAATTGTTTCACTGGGCCATTGAGTTTCTTTTCTTAGAATAGATTAAATAATCATCACTGAAGAGATTTAGTCTCGAGCAGCAGAATAAAGGTTATAGTGAAAGAGTTTCGTTCCAACTCAGCAGCTTAGAATTGTGTCGGGAATAAGTTTTTGAGTAATGCTTCGAAACTGTTGAACACAGATATCATGATAAGTATGCACACTTTGACACCATAATTCACAAATTTTTCTCCTCATCAAGGTGATAGAAAATATTATTGAAACCAAATTCTGGATTTATTTGAATTTGTAGGAAAGAAAAAAGCGATAGCATTATGAGTTCCAGCTACCAGATTAGTAAGTGCATTAGCTAGCCAAAAAGGACGTGATGGACACACTTTATGATCTGTACTCTCACAGAAAGGTGATGCTGATTGTGTGGAAATGTAAAAATTGCCTCTCAAATTGGTCGAAAAGCTATAATAGCCCATTCTGGCCTCCTTGTGAGGATCTTGACACTTTCCAGCTAAATAGTCTGTCCACGATTCACACTGGTGGGCTCGATATTCACATGTGATCAATGAGGAAATGTAATATTCGATTGCTGCATGATGATTACAAAATGGAGATATTTCTTGAGGATTATGTAGGCAATGGGTCTGTTCCCGTCCACCATTGGGATAAAAATCTACATGACCTATCGAATGAGGATTACCCAACTGACCGATCAATGCTTCCATATCATCACCTCCACTGGTGTGTATGGCATCCACAAAAAGAGCATCCGATGGATTAAGTCCTAAAGTCGAATTTTTTAGCAATACTCCTGCCCCATCGAGAGCTGAATATTTTTGAGAGATAGAAGGGAACGAAATAAAAAGTAACAATTTAAAGTGTGAAAAATTTTCGTTAAATTTAAACCCTTTGGACACACAAACAAACCTGATATTCGACCGATTTTCTCGTTGAATTGAGCATTAAACCATCTGCCAGCATTACCGGCTGCATGAGCACCTAAACTGAATCCAATAATATGAACATTACTGGTCAATATATTACAGCATCGGGAAAGCCTTCGAATTAGCAATGCTGTCGCTCGACCAACCAGAGCTGTATTTGCAACTGATTGTGGATAATATGGATTTTCAGCACCTTTCCTCCAATCCACAGCGATCACCCATTCAGAGACTTTAAACAAAGCTTGCCGGAGCTCTTGATACAGCTCATAATCATGATTAACCATCCAGCCATGGATGATGAGAACAATTTTCGATGTACCAAGAATTTTTTTACCAATCACCGTACCCGGATCAACTTGACGCTTCACACCGTTAGCTTCATAATGAATGTTCACATAACGACGAGGATCTTTTTGGTGATATAATCGAAACGTTGTACCCACATCGGAAGGTGTACCCGGATATAGAGGAAATCTTGGATCATCGAGAGGTGTAAAGCATCCTAAAGTGCCGTAGCATACTTGGTCAACTCCTTTACTTGAATCTGCTAAAATTAACACCAACTTTAATGTGGACAAAAAGACGAGAACAAACAACGATGATGAACTGAGCATCACAATGATTGACTCTGTATCCAACAGTTAGATGGTTGATGCTTGTTGATGGTAATAAAATTTATCGATGCTAATTAGAACACAGTTGACAAATGGTAACAAATGTTTTCCAAAGGTGATCCGATGTATGAAGTTAAATAAATCCGAGTTTTTTTCAGTTATTAGTTATAGAAATTGAATAAATGTTACAAACAAGTTATTTTGTTACGCTTATGAATAGTTAGAGGTGATTATTAATCTGTTCATATTGGAAAAAGAGGTGTCAGTGAATGATTCCAAGAAATAGTGCTGATAAATTCGAAAAAATTTCAAGGAGCGAACAACCTCGTTCCTCTAGATCCATCATCATTCGTATTGCTTAATAATCATAATGTGGGCAATTCATTGTCAATGGATCAATTCCATCAAGATGAAAAAAATGTATTACGATAAATGCATCATACACACTTCCTATTCACCCTTGTAATCTGCTGACCATATAAAAAAAGTCTTTTCATCAATCTTGTCCTGATGAGCGATCAATGACACTCGAGGATGGTCACAAGCTCGATGGCAATGAAATCATCGAAGTTTCCCGGTTTACGATTGATTCGAGTAAGAACAGTCTCGATCCTTGAAAATTCAAGCACAAAGGAAAGGAATTTTCCTCTCCATGTTACTCATTTCTCATTCATACGCATAAATTGATCATGATTCCGTTTTCCGAGGAAAGTTTGAAGCTTTTCGCATAAAATACATATGCAACCTGCATGTACATGTGCATTCATTTAACACCTTGTTCATCTGATAAGATGAAGAGAGAATACAATGTTACAATTGTGCCTGGAATGAGACATTCAAACTGATTATAAAAAGCGATTTCTTGAAGAAAAATATAGGAAACATTTGAGATATATATTAATTGATTTGGGGGATCCAAAAAGTTTAATCGCTGAATTTATCGTTCAACAAGTGACCTTCCAAGAGCCAGAGGCGTGAACGAAAGAGAAAGGAAAGAGAGAGAGAGAAAGAGTCTATCGGCTCCAATAGGAGTCGTATCCAAAAGAGTGAAGAGGATAAAAAACATCAAGAGATTCATTAGCGATTTCAAAATTGGACGTAACGAGCGGTTTGTCCATAAACATCTTATGAGGTGTTAAGATTTGTGCTTCACTTTGGAGGATCTACACAGCTTGTACTATAAATTTAAATGAAATAATCGAGTAGTTACTTGTGAGTCATGTATATGATGAATGCCAAGATGATGGCATGGAAAAGATTTTGCAGGGTGGGTGATGTCCGTGGCATGATTAATCCACTTTCACGACGATGATCAACGGATTGGCATCAATGCTCAAGTCTCAATAAATATATACATCAATATAAAATTTTGATCTATATACATACATTTCTCAAAAATTCATAGATATACCCATTGTAATTATGCAAAAAAACCTGATCAATAAATAAAACACTAAAGCTGAACCAAACCTCAAGAATAAACACCATTTCCAGTGAATAATTGAAAGCTATCATAAACTTCCATCAGTTCCTCCATTCTATACTCTTCCAAAATGACAAAATCCTCTAAATCAGGAGTCAATTTGCGAGCACAGTCTATACAATGGACAACATGCTTCTTTTCCAGTTCTCGGACAAACAATACGTTAAAAACTTCAACCTAGATAGAGAATAAATAGAATTAGATGTGAATCCTCCAATTTCAGGAATTTACGACAAACTTACCTCGCAGTTCACACAATAGTGGGCTGCCTCTTCTTTTCCCTTTCCATGCCATTGAATCTCCTTGTCAAGATTTTTAACGAAGTCTACGATCATCTGACAGTTTTTAAGAGACCTCAGTAGACAAATCCTAAGAGGTAAAGAGAGATAAAAAATTCATTCAATAAAAGTTCAGAATGAGAATCAATAGCAACATGTTGGAAATAAAATGGATAGGAATATGATGACTAACCTGACTTTTTTGTAGAACTCTGGACAAGAGCATTTGAGATTTCTAGCAAGATTCCAAGTAAGATGTATCACTGGCACAATTGATTTGAAATTTTCCAATTTATTCCACTCATATCTCTCGACAGCTAGTTGATATTGTTTAGCTGTCAAGGGTCCAACGTTCCATGCTATATTGTTGCACCAGCCGATAGCTTGTACCCAGTGAATTGTTCCAGCATTAACCCAAACCACATCACCAGGCCTCTGGAGGAAACGATATACAGGGATATTTTCGGCGAAAAGATCTTCGAGAATTGGCCACCATGATCCGTGCAGAAAACTCAAATTGTTCCTGGAAGAGAATGGCGGATGAGTATATTTGAGATAATGACAGATTTTAGATTCAATTGTTCACATACTTCTGACAAAGTCTGTTGATGGCACCCCAGTATTCCTCTGGAACCCCGAACCATTCACAATCGCCAGGGCCGATGTTAATGTTAACAGAACAGAAATTGTTATTCTCTTGGTGTCCGGGTGTTCGACATCCAGGTACTTTCATGTATAGCTGTACAGTGTTCATCCCTAGAATAACATGACCAACGTGACTCAACATATTTTGTGCTGATGCTACACGGGCAAAAGTTGGTAGTTTGCGTAGCTCCAGTAGTTGAGCAAGCCATTTTTTGTCATCGGATAAATCAACGTTGGTACCAAACTTCACGGTCTTAAATGGACGGGCTCGTCTTCCACGCCGAATCCTGGGAGAAAATTCATATTCATATCATTTCATTAGAGAAACTCGAATATTTGATAAGCGAACATGGAAGCTCATTAAAAGTGGGAGATATGACTGAAATTCCAATTCAATGAGCAGTCTTCAATGTAGATGATCTTCATGAGTGTCATCATACGAGAGAAGGGTTCAATAAAGCAAGCCGGACAGATAAAAACAAAAATATGTGCTTCTACAATATTTCATAAAACAAGTTCTGATGCAAGCTTTTGTGGAGGTCAAGTAAACATGATAGGATCATGTTTAACTGAAGATGATTCTCTGATTTTCATTACTTTTGGTGGAACGATATTGACAGTGTGTGTGTGTGCTACCGACAGTTTAAATTATTTAAAAAAAATTTTAAAAGGAAATGGAAGGAAGACTCCCCCTGTGATCAAGAGCATAACTTAGTATCTTGTAAAAATCCCAGGGTTGATGTCCAAGAAGCAGATGCCGGTTAATTAACATGAATCATGGTCAAGAAGGAAGTGTAGATTCTGGTCGAGATATGTAGCAGACAGAGATAAAGTTGGTAAGAGAAGAGGAACGGGGGACTCTTAAGTAATCAGAATAAATTTTTCATTTCGGGCAAAATAATATGATGAGGAGAGGTTAAAAGTTCATCAAATAAGGACAGATTAATCAAGATGCTTGAATCAACCAATTCAAGACATTGTTCAATAGAAGAGCTCTATATTGATGACAACAGAGGATCAAAATGAGATAAGATATGAGAAGATTGAGAGCTGAATGATACAAATACAAATACTCTAAGGTCTACTCGAGTCTTTAGTTAGTTGAAATAATTTCAGTGAAAAATTAGATCAATCATTCTCAAATCACGATCGTACGAGTTTAAAGCTCTTCTCTTTTAAAGGTAGACTAATCAAATCCATTCTCATGAGGTCAGTGGAAAAAGGAGAAGTGAAGCTGAGAGGCGAGAGTGGAAAATCACCATGACAATAGTTATGAGAAAAGAGGCACTTGTGCGAGCAGAAAGGGGTGCTATCAGCTGTCTCTTATTGAATATCAGATGGCTATAGAAGACAAACTTTACAAAACTCTCTCACAGGCAGCAAGTAGTACTCGACAACAGAAAAAGAAAGAGAGTGGTATGAGAAGAATTTCTCACTCAATAAGAGAGTAGAAGTGAAACTTACTTGGAGGTAGCTGATGAATTTGAGTCGCTATCCGAATCTCTGAGAGCTCCTGGAACTTTATCCTGCTCTTCTTTGAGCGACTCTTGGAATGATGAAGCTTGATAGTGGGCATATCGAGCTATAGTCATGTGTGAGCGATGGCTTTCACACCGCCAAACCATAGAGCGTCGATCTGGGTCCCAGTTTTCGTCAGACAGCTGTAATAGCTGCGTTCTGACCTCTATGAGATGATCAGGATTTGCTTCAACCAATGTTTTTGTGGAAAAAAGTCCCAAATCTGTAAGTAAGAGGATCATTTGAACAATCTGTCTCAAGTATCATCAAAGCTCAAATTACCAAGCTTGAGAACACTGGTAAGTCCTCGAACAACTGCAATTGGATGAGCCAAACAAAACTCTTGCAAAGAATTTGAATTAGCATCTTTTTTGTTGTCAATCTGAAATCAAATTTGAAAACCGGGATAAGATTTGATCAAGAGAGAAAGGATGAAAGAGAGTGAGAGAGAGACTTACAAAAACACTAGGAGTTTGAGGTAATAGTTTGTCCTTAGGCAGTGGTGGATATGGAGCTTCAATTGGAGACGGCGGTCGACAATCATCCGAGAGTAAATTTGTATCAATGCGTCCAGTTTTTCCAATCCCTTTGCAAGCGGATATCGCTTGTGTAGCAGACATTTCAATAGACAACCGGATTGGTTGTGGATAACAAGTTGAATCATAACTAGAATGAGGTGATAATGAAGATGATGAGAGAATTTGCTCCCATTTGTTAAATGGTCTATGGATTGAGCTATCCGAGAGACGATGAGGATGATGATTGTATTTATTATCACTTGGTTTATCGGATAGGGCACTGTTCGAAATGGCAGTGTTGGTTTGACTAGAATTAAGGTGCTCGCGACCACCTCGATGGATTCCACCATTTAAACCATACTCTTCTATCAAAGTATCACTGATAGAGTAATTCGATTGCTTAGGTGAAAGTAATGATCTGAGTTCCGACTCAGATATACTGTTGGACGGTGAAGAGGATGAATCAGAACCATTCAACACTAGAGAATTGCTCGAGGTGATGTCCAT
Organism: Brevipalpus yothersi; assembly: GCA_003956705.1. Classification (NCBI taxonomy): domain Eukaryota; kingdom Metazoa; phylum Arthropoda; class Arachnida; order Trombidiformes; family Tenuipalpidae; genus Brevipalpus; species Brevipalpus yothersi. The sequence continues at coordinate 44,890 of QZCP01000225.1, read as the reverse complement.
TCTAGTGACTGAGTTAGCAGTTTCACTAGATTCCATAGACCCGTCTTGCATCGATGAATTAGTGCAGTTTTTAGCGCCAGGTAATAATTTATTGGCAGAATCATAAGCAGCACCAGAATTTAACTTGGCATTTGATGCAGAGACAAACTGCTGTTGGCTTGTGTTGTATTGCTCATTTGGCCTACCTTCAGAAGGATTAGGTAGGCTAAGAGAGTCCGTTTGTCGGCACATCATTTGTTTCGTTTGCTGTTCTTGATTGAAGAGACGGTACTGGTTCTGTAATTGCGCTAGGAGAGTTTTGTCATTGGGTTTCAGGTTTGCGTGATTTTTCTGAAGATGTGTCATCAGTTGGATTTGTTGAGGTGTTATAGTAGGCACATTATTCACCTCCGAGTGAAAATTACCTCCTTCCCCGAACGATCGATTCCCCACACTGTCTATTCTTTGACGTTTACTTTGATAAATACCGTCGCCTAAAGAGAAATCAATCAGTTAAGCCGGTTATGATAAATTTGACGAGAAAACATTGATCATAATTTTAGATTCTTACCGACAAATTCTTGATTAGCTCGCTGGATAGAGTTCTGTCTGGATGCCATTTCTTGAGATATTGGTATGTTCCAGGCGTCTTCGAGACATGGTAATCTTTGAGGACTATGAAAATAGATATTGTTCAGATGATGGAAGAATGAGGAAAAGTAGATACTGTGTATCTTGTGGGTGAGAAGGGAGATGACAAATAGAGTGTAACAGATAAGATTCATGCATTGCACATCAAAGACAATAGAAAAAGGTAACAAGGAAGAGAGAGAGAGAAAGAGAGAGAAGGATTGATTGAGAGATGGATGGTTTGAGATGATCGAAAGAGGAGTGGAATCATGATAAGCCATCGGAGGAAGATGCAGAACGATTTTTTCTCGTTCTTCTCTCAGTAAGAGAGAACACGTTACTCTCAGAGAGGCATCATGAAATCGGCCATCGAATAGATAGTGATCGATTTGAGGGAATAGCTTTCAGTACCTTTGACCATTACTTGGAGGAGCACTTGCGAGATTGGATTGGAAAAACTTTATCCTATCTGCAAGACCTGAATTGATTGAGCCTGGGAAAGTGGAGATGAAGAGAGTATAGATGGAATTTTGTGAATTTACGGCAAGTGTGAGACAATTGAAGATGCTCAAAATACCTTTTCCCCTGACTGCGTTCATGTAGCACTTCAATGCATCATGAGGTTGATTAAAGCTTTCATATAATATACCGAGGTTGGTCCATGCTGCTGTATGACTTTTGTCTAATTGCACTGAGCATATATACGCCTGAAGGGCATCCATAAATTGATTCTGTTGCTGATATAAAACCCTATTTGATTGAAAAGGAGATATGAAGGGTATGTAAGAAAAGATAAGTCATCAAAGTAGCTATACGATCAACTAACCCTATGGAACACCAAGTATCCGCGTTAGCTTCACTTTTGTCGACAGATGCTCGATATGATTCAAAAGCTAAGCGTGCTTGACCGAGATTCGCATAGCATCTTCCAAGAAAATAAAAACTTTGTCTGGTACTGTAATCACCCTTGCATGCACTTTCCAAATAACTAAGAGCAAAATTTTGCCTCTCTGCGTTATCTCCCAAACTTTCTTCAATATGATACATCCAACCTAGTTGCTTTTGAATGCCAGCTTTCAAATCACCAGGTATGTCTTTTTCGGCTAATAATTTTTCATATAATTCTTTGGCTAGTTTATGTTTCTTTTGTATTTCGTAAGAATGAGCTATATGAAATTTAACTAAGGGAAAAAGGACGAAGAAAAATGTACCATGAAATAGTTGGCATAACCTCTACAATATCAACTATTTGTTCTATGGCATCAGTGATGACTTACTTTTAGATTTACTTAAAGAACATGGACGAGAATCAGCCAAAGCGATTTGGAAATGCTAGTGGTGTTGAAGTTATGGATCAAAGAAGAGGAAATAATTGTTGATCGAAGACAAGGGATATGAAGAAGATATGAGAGTGAATAATTAGCAATCATTAATGGAGGACTGAGTCGTTAAAATATAACAGCTATCGACTTAACACAGAAATTCGAGATATTGATGAAATAACACGTCTGAATAGTAGTTATAGCGTTATTACTGCCTTGTTTCTATCATCTTGCAAGTGGGGAGGTTTTTCTTGCAACCAAAATATCTAGTTTTTCAACTACAAAGATAGTTATTTCATGAAATGAACAATCATTGGAAGACTCGAATTGATGTTAAGTGTTTCGAGATCATTTTTCTAGGATGAAGAACTCACTTTCAAAGATGACTCAAAATCGGCTAAACTTTTAAATGTTAATCCTAGACGAAGATGAATTTCATTCGAACGTATGAAGGATGGATTTATGTAGAGAACTTGTCGGAATGCTTTTATAGCCCTGAAATTGATCAGTGATAGCAAAAATTTTTAGTTATGCGATACACATTAAGTAGACTCGAAATAAAATTGTCGCTCATTGACTGAGGCCGCAGATTGATCCATCGATTAATAGTCATATTATGTGTGTGTTGGCAAACACACATGTGTAAATCAATACCTTTTCCTAGACAATTCAAGTGACACACAAATCAATCGTTTATGAATGATAGTAGTTGTAATGGTGACAATAATAATAATAACACACTGATTCAATATTCCTGGCAGCTCAGAACGAGTAAGCAGAATAGTGAACCAGAAAAAAAAGAGAGAGAGAGAAGCGCGTCAAGTGAACGAGTTCAAGTCAGGAGAACGATATCATCATCATCAATGGTGATGAGTAAAGAGAGTAGAAGAATATCATCAACCATCCATCATTCAAAAGTCATAGAGAAAAAGAATGTGAATAAGGAATGGCAGAAGGAGAAGAAGATGGACACGATAGAAGAGGAGGTTAGAAGTAGAACATAGGAGAAAGAGAAATGGAGAGAGTGAAAAAAGAAGTAAGAGAGAGGGACAAAGAGGAGAGATGTGTGTGGCAGGCCATTGGGAATGGCTGGCTCTTGAAGAAGGCAAGGCAGATGAGAGGAAAGAGAGAGGAAAAAGAGAGAGAGGAAAGAGAGGAGAGAGAGAGAGGAAAGAGAGAGTACTCACTGTTATAAGGGGGTAATAACCTCGAGTATCACTATATTCCCGATGTACATGAGCGGTGATTTTTCGAACTAGCTTTGGTCTCTTTAAATTTTAAATATATATCCACAAAAACACAGAGGCTACTTGAAGCTTTATTTGACACAGGTGAAATTGGCAGTGGAAGAGCACGAGATGATATAATACTTCACCACTCTTTTGTGTGTTGCTGGTGCTTGCTCTCTCTCAACAGAGAGATGTGGTAAGAGAGACAGAGAGGAGAAGCTAGGAGAAGGGAAACTGTACCAGCATCCACACACAGACACTACTACTACTACTATTACTACTAGGCAATCACAGAGAGAATGTGCAAGAGAGATAAACTCACTGGTAGCTGAAAAAGATCACTATCAAGATACAAAAGCGTCACTCATTTGATAATCATTCACAGTAATCATTGATGACGAGTATGAGGAGAAGGATGTTGAAGAAGATTATCATGAGATGATTAAAGATGATCGAGGAATGAGCAATGGATAAAAATGGGTATAAAATTCACTCAAAATGATACTGAGAGTGAGTAAATCATGGTAGGAGAGGGAGAGAGAGAGAGTGAGTGAATGAGAGAGGATGTGAGTGCTCAAAAAACGAGGAGAGAGAGACTGTGCTACGTGAGAGAGAGAGAGAGAAAGAGGGTAAAAGAGAGACAAAGAGAGAGAGAGAGAAGGGAACACATAGTAAGAGAGAAAGAGAGGAGCGGAGAGTGGGGCTAGAAAGGAGAGAGAAATGCCCGATACAAAGGCCAAAACTGAGTCCCGGAATAAAGGGAAAGAGAGAGAGAGAGAAAGAGAAAGAGAAAGAGAAAGATTGAAAATAAAGAGAGAGAACTTTCCTCTTTACATTTTCTCCCTCTTTCGGTTCCTCTTTCTCTCTCTCTCTCTCTCTCTCTCTCTCTAGTCGGCTTCGGGTTGAGGTCATTAGGGAGAAAACGGAGAGAGACCCATGGAGAGAGAGAAGGGAATCCACTAGGTGCATTCATTCAATTCTTTAACAAGTGAAAGAGAGAGAGAAAGAAAGAGAAAGAGAGAGAGAGAGCTGTCAATGTTTATCAACGTTGAGGAAAAGGTAGAGAGAGAGAAGGCGAAAAGTGATGGTACTGTTGAGTTGATTGATTTGTGCGCGTCTCTTTTTCGCGAAGGAAAAGGTTTTATAATCACCAACTGCGGCGGCCGTCAAAAGAACGACAATAAAAATTTTCGCGTCCCTCGAAGGTATCATTAGGTAAAAGGTGAAATACGGACAATTACACTTACCAACGGTAGGCACTATAGTGGAAATAAATTAATCCTAATCCATACAGAAATGGTAGATCTTTAAAGTGTTCATCGTCCAAGGCAAGATATCGCTGGTAAGCGGACAGCGCTCGTTGATAATTTTTCAGTAACAAATGATAGTGTCCAAGTTTACAGTATACTCGGGCCTCAATTTGACCATCCAAATTGTTTCGCACATAATGATCAAGCAGATCGATTGCTTTACACAATAAATTTTCTAATTTACCATTTTGACAAGCAACGAAACCAAAATCGGTAGAATCCAGAAGCGATAGAATGGCAAGTTCACTCGCTTCCAGTTGTTGCTGTGTCTGTTGTTGCTGCTGCTGCACCAGCGACATGATCATCTACAATTCGATGTATGAATATCAATAATGTACAATAATTAAATCGACAATTAACACCACCAATCAGTAGCCATGAACAATAGGGTTCATTGCAATATGCAATATAAACATTTTTCCCTCCAATTGGCTTGACCAGAACCACTTATCACCATCACGAACACTCACAACGCCGACAATTGCGATCCAAAATTTTTCAAAACATTTTCAAATGTTGTGATGCTCTTTAGTGTGTCCGTGAAAATATAGATGCCGCCTCTGTATCGATTCATGAAAATAGTCACTTTCCCAGCTACCAGGTAGCACTACTGGTCGATGTACCGTAAAAAATTCTGAAAGTTTCAGAATTTTTTCGATTGCAAATGATTTTCCTTATCGAACTTGTTGTGCAAGCAAAGTGAGATTGTGTCAAGTGTTGTAATTGTGATCAGTGGTTGCGATTGTTGAGAAGATTTTTTCTTTTCGTGGAATGACAAAAATTTTGTTGCACGCCCGGACAGGGGCTCGAACCCTGGACCGTTAGGTTAAAAGCCTAACGCTCTACCAACTGAGCTATCCGGGCAAGCTTAGGGAGAGAGGTTCAGTTGTCGTGAAATTTCTAGGATTTAAATGGAAGAACGAGATAGCTTTTGAGAAGTTGATGAATTTTATGAATTCTCTCAATCATAAGCGAATTTCTTATCCTTATACTGTATGTATGTATGGGTTTGATTTGATGGTTTGCTTTTGAACGATGGAGGGGCAAGCTAAGGATCAACAGTCAGATGGAAAGCATGATGAATCGGATTTGGTGAAAAAATTTTCTCATCTTGGAATTGCCGATGAAAGTTTACTCAGTATTGGCAGAGTTGATCTGGAGATGATTCGAGGACTGGAAAATTGGCTACAAGATACTCATATGAATTTGTTTTCCAAATTTTTGCGAGAACAACATGAGAATGTTGGTAGTCTACAAGATGTAACTGTCCTGGCATGTGGCCAAACTCAACCTGTCGCTAATGGAGCGAGATTCGTTCAAATTATTCACCATGACGGTCATTGGATTACTGTTAGCAATATGGTACACCACGATATGGAGACAATATCAATTTACGATAGCAGATGTGATTCTATTGGAAAAGTTGTTGAAGCTGCAGCACTGGATCCTGTGTGGAAAATCTTACCAAAAGCAAAAAAACTTAAGTTCTATTACGAACAGGTATCTCAACTCTAAACATCTCTTTCTTTTTTTCTCTTTTCCAATTTAAATTATCAAATTATGATAGAAACAGAAGGTTCCATGTAACTTTTTTGAAATTCTCCGCTTATAACCACAAATTTTTCTTCCCTCAACATCAAATCAAATTTTGATGCCCATGTGAAGGTGACACAGCAAAGTGATAACCATCAGTGTGGACTCATGTCACTCGCTTATGCTAAAGCACTATGCTCTGGTCGAGATCCAGCTGATATTGAATTCTGTGATGATCCAAAAATTCTTCGTGAACATTTTCTAAAGTGCGTTTATCTTGGTCGAGCTCGATCCTTTCCAACTGGATCAGTCAAGAGCCTTTTTCGATTTACCATGGAATAAGAAGATTTTGTGGGATTAAAAAATTTCCTCTCCTCTAATAAATGAGACTTCACTAGAATTTGTGGAAAATTCATATGAAAAATACAAATTTAAGGTGGTAACATATGAAAAAAAAACTTAATCAATTGAGTTTTTGAAGATGTTCATAGAATTAAAGGGAAAATAGCTTTCCTATCTCTTGGATAATGACGAGGAAACTTTTCTCTGTACCAATTATGACAAGCAATTGAGGCAAACGTTTGGTTTGAGAGTACCCAAATGATGAGAGAACACATGTTCCACTCAAATTGAGTCAAAAAAAGAAAAGAAGTATAAATGAGACATTCAGCAAAGTAGTTTGGACAAGAGATCAGTTCAAAGCATCCTCCTCTCGGGATCAGATAAGCTTTATCCAGATTTCTTCGATCCTCAATCGACATGCCATTTCGCAAACTAGCAAGACTCTTGTGGCTAGAGTACTGAATATATTGACCAATGGAAAAAAGTAGTGTAGCTAGTATATAGTTAAAAAACGTTTGATCACTGGAGGCCATCTCCAACTTGATCATAGAATAGGAGAGAATCAGTAACGTGAAGCTACCATAGAATAGAAAACCCATAGCATAGTGGATTAGATTGATTGTTGCCGAAGAGGAGATGAAGAGAAACTTTTCCTCCAATAACCTTCGAATCAATTGGATGCCAAAAAGTCCGTACATCATCATAATATTTCCTTGCATTGAAGTATCTACAATTATTGGAAAAAAGCATTAAAATTTCTATTTCCGATCGTAAAGCTGAACAAATGTAATATATACCTTGATATTTCCGATTAAGAGTATCCTGTCCAGACTTGCTATCATGGTTGAAAATAAGCTTTAAAAACATTTTCAAGAGATAGCAATGATCGTTATTGCATTTGATCGAGATCACAATAGATACAAGGAGCGAAAGTAGGCCAAAATAGTAAAAATGAATAAACCATCTGCAAGCAAATTGAACATTGCATCAGTTAATACATCCAACTGAGTAGTGAAATCATCTCACCTCTTTGGCACTTGTATGATCTGAATCAGTCTCTTATAATTGTTGCTCAATGACGGTGTGTTATCACGATTGGAACTTTTCATTAATTTTCCAAAATTAAACAAACTAGAAATGGGAGCCCAATCAAATAAGAGTGTGATCAATGCTACCGCTGAGACACCTGAAGAAATCAACAACCAAATCACGCTGAACGGAGACATCATGACATATTGCGATCCTTTCCTAAGTTAAAAATAAATCTATCCATAATAACACAAATGGACCGCCAATAATTTACTGTATTCACAAGTTAGCCTCATGAAGTTCGATATCATAAACTTTGTATCTTCCAGCATCATGAATGATTCATCTTGTTGTTGTTATTGTTATTGTTGTGATGCGCATCAACATGCTCTCTCTCTCTCTCTCTCTCTCTCTCTCTCTCTCTCTCTCTCTCTCTCTCTCTCTCTCTCTTTCTCTCTTTCTTTCTTTCTTTCTCTCTCTTCATTCTTGGCGTTCCTTTGACATTCCTTTATCATCGACGTCGTCCTTTATATCAGATTCGATTTGATTAGATGGCAGAAAAAAAAGTTGACCTGTTAAATGGCCTTCGTGAGTGAATTGCGACAGACTGTAGAACTTTTCGGAACGATTTCGACTGAGTTTTTCTTTCTTTCTCTCTTCGACTACAGTTGATGGAAACTAAAAATGAGACTAATTTTTTTTCTCTCTCAGCTAAACTGGATTGCTCAATTTGTTGTTGAATCAGATTTGGAATGTATGGGTTGAAGTTAAGTGAATTTTGATTCTGATCGATTTGAATAAGATAAGGTAAGGGGAATGTAATGGAATGAAATAAATTGATTGACGGAAATGTCAAATCGTTTGTGTAACGGAAAACAAGTGGGGGAGCCTGTACATTGGCTGGCAGAGAAAGTGAGACGATTAATGTGTTCACAGCTGATCAAATCCCAACTCTTGATATTCTAATCTGGGCAGATTGTTGGAAATTGTATGATTGACATGAGATGTTTGTCGCCATTTTTAAACTGATTGTTGGTATTTTATTAACCGATTATCTATAATCATCGTCAGTCAACTGGAGGGCTGGTGAAAAACCATCAACAACAATATTAAAGGAAGTTTCATCTTCCACCTCTTTTCTTCTAGAATATATTTTCTCGTTATTAACTAAACTAGGATCATCTGTTTCGCTATCATATGAAACAGAAACGGCTTTGGTGTGATTTGGTGGGCACTGTAAATACTTGAGAAGTAATCTATAGCTTGTGGTTTCCAGAGCAGACTCGGAAACAATATCGCCATTATCATCCGCATCTTCACTAGGGTGTCGATGATGATAATGCGAATGATGAAGGGTAAAACCAATTGGAGAAGGCGGTTTAGGAAGTTCATCATCGAGGAAATTAAAAGAAGAGAGCGCCTCTTGTTCCTTATCTCCAAAACGATAGAAAAAATCCATCCGATCAATGATTGAAGGCCTAGCCGGTGGAAGGTACCATATTGATACATCTCGATCGGATGCTGTAAAATAGCAAGAGAATGGCAAGAATTGAGTTAAAATAGAGAAGGATCATTAAAAGTGATGATACAATTGGAAAGCTTGCTAATTCTACTCTATCCTAATAATCTTATAATGATGAAAGTGTGTGTGCATAAGTGTGTTTGGCTTGTGTATAATGTGTATAATACTATATGTTGGAATGCTTATGCGTGCGTGAGAAAGTATAAGTTCATCAACTTCACATAAAACAATAGATGGACGAACCTCTTTTCCGTTGTCTTCTTGATTTGTGAAGAGCAAGTAATCGCTGATGGAATGAAATACGTCGTTTACCACGAAAATTGATAATTTCATCTTCGTTATCGCCAGGATCATTTCGTTGCTGGCTGTTGATTGCACGAGAGCCGGAAGAACGGAAGGAAGATAGTGGAGAAGAAGAGGAAGATGGTATCTTCGAGCTGTTCGACATTGGTGCTTGCCTGGAGGTTGCAGTAGCCAGTGTGAATGGTGTTGGTGTTGATTGTGAACAAGATGGGATAGAAGGAATAGTAGGAGACTTCGATGATGTTGATGATGAAGAAGTAAATTTTGTTTGACTTGCAAATGATGATCTATTATCAGTATAACGGTCAGATGGATTTTGTCGTCCACCATTGTAACCTTTTTTGTAGAGGCCATAATTTTCATTTCCTCCTCCTTTATTTGAAGTACGCTTTGCTGACCTGAGAGGATCATCTTCCATAATCCATGACGAAGTGGAAGTGGCCATTGAAGAATCATGATATTTGTTTGACAATATCTATCCAAGATCTTTCAAGTGGTCCAATGAAAGAATAGATGTGTGTGTGTGTGAGAGAGACAAGAATATATTTGTGTGTGTTTACATATATAGATGTATTTCTTTGGCTTGCAGAATAAAAGGGAATCACATTTGGGATGTTGATGATATATTTATAAGTTGTAATATATACTAAACAGTACTCGGAAATGTATCTTTATGGTTGTAAGTGTGTTGTTTTTGTGGATAAATAAATTGTGATACTTTGTGTGTGAGAGAAAGAAAAAGAGAGAGAAAGAGAGAGAAATAAATAATAAACAATGGGAAAGACTAAGGGTTTTCTTCTTTATCGTATATAACCTATTATATATACACGTATTTTATCTTCAAGTGTTCAATGCACAATTTATACACTCATACTGAAATGAATTTCATATGAGCCAATATGCACACTGATCACGGTACACATTGGATCATCATCATCATTAATACAACGTCTAGGCATAAATAAAACACAAACAACACATACACTTCTTCCTCCTCTCTCAACACACTTCTCACTTCTCACACTCGCAAGTCTCACGTAAAAATATCATTTCGCAACAGTTCAGGAGTTCTCACAAGTCAGATCTTCTAAAGAAGAATCTTCATCCGAAAATCACAACACAAACAATATTTTCCCCATTATTGCGTCATATATAGCGTCATCTGGCGATAATCCAGTACGAGATTGGAGAGAATCCAATTGGTCATGGAGGGAGAGGACCGGCATATACCTGACCAGGATGCTTGAAAATTGATTTAGAACTTTACTGTTCTTGTATGGATGTTTGGACAGTTTGCGTACAGAGAAAAAAACAACTTGGTCACACTGTATGTGAGTGTAAATATTGCCAAATTTACAGCCACATCAATCATAAAACATCAATCGAAATTTGTTTTTTCCTTATTCTTCTCTCTCTCTCTCTCTCTCTCTCTCTCTCTCTCTCTCTCTCTCTCTCTCTTTCTCTCTCTTTCCACCTTAACGAATGACCCTCAAGCGTGAAAGAAATTCAATCGATAAGGAATGGCTTTGAAAACATGGGAATTGTTATCTCATAGATTGCTTATCAATATTTCTAGCTGGTATCATGATAGCGAAAGTCAGTTTCCGTTTTCTTTCAAAGCGATCGTTGTTTGAAAATGCATATTGTTGCAATCTGGGCTTGGAGTTCAGTTTAGCTAACTTCTGGTACTTGTAACACTTGGGTTGTTACAAAGGATAGGCCTTTTCATTAGCCCTAGATTGATAATCGAACTCAAATTCCATAGGCGTTCACAATTGAAGTCATCCTTTCACGAGATAACGGAAGCAGAAATTTTCATTTATTTTTTGCTATCTTACAAGTTTTGAATGAATATTTTTACTCGTTAGGTTAAATGCTCAACAAACGAATCCGCTTTCCCTGGTGAAAGCTCATTTTCAAAATGATCTTCGATTTGGCCCCATGTTACCATTGATTTTCCTTATCACCACTGATAAGTTTCGCAAAACAAGCTCTCTAATCGCTGACATGGAAAGGGAAAAATGCAAAATTCCAACGCTTTTGAGGACTTTGTACTCTTTGTTCAAACATCAAATGTATCAATTGACATTAACGTGGAAACGACATTCATTATATCCAGTATATTTTGTTGACTGTTTCCTCTTTGACCGAAAGTGAAGTGACAGGATGAGAAAAATTTTTCAATCCATCCTTTTTGGTCATCTACTGATTGGTTATGCTCTGATATTTGTTTCATGTGCTGTTCCTGAGGACAATGAAGATGAAGAAGAGGAGGAAACCAGTCAAGAAGATCGAAACATTATGATCGATGATATGTTGAGTCTTGTGAAACAAGAGATTGACGATAATGCTTCTTCATTAAGTTTCCCAGATTTTGAATATAATTTTTCAGACAAAAGTTCACTTCTAATTCGAAATGCCAAATTTCTTGGTCTACAAGAACTTTCTCGAGAAGGAGATGCTGATGTTCATGGTACTCAGGTACGTAAAAAAATTTTTACATGTGCATGTACACTAAGTACACTGATGTTACTTGAATGATAAGGTTGTCAAAAAGTTTGGCTATGGCAACTTTTTCCTGTTTCTTCTGGCAAACAGTCTCGACTGTCTATTTTTATCACATACTTTAATTGCTTATTCTGATGAATTTTGGAATTCTTTCCTCATAATAGAATGGTGATGCTCTCATCGTGAACTGTGGTTTTTTGATCCGGGAAGTGGGAGGTCAATTCTCTTCCACAGTCAAATTGGTTGGATTAGAGAAAGATGTCGATTTTGCTTTCAACTTGGAACGAATCCGATTGTCTGCAGGTCTTCATTATTTTTCGGAAGAAAAATCCTTGAACATTTCAGTTTTCAGAATGAGTGAACTCCGTGGAATAGATATTTCAGTCTCTGGACTGGGACCTATGAATCCGATAGTCGAAAAGATGATAACTATTACTTCCGGAATTTTGGAAAATTTTTTGACACGCTACATTGGTGAAACTATCGAAAGATGTACCAAGCAGAAAGTTTATTACATTGGATCGATGTCTTGAAATACTCCAACAAATTGTTCTGGCTGAAGGGGTGTACTTAACAGCATTGAACTTTGAACTTACTATGATTACTTAAAATCACATTTTATCAAACCCTATTTAATTCGTTTTTTCAATTTTTACTCTTTTTATCAACCGTTAGCATGAACATCATCCCAGATATCCTCTCTTAAAAAATAAAATCTCGAAGCATTTATAAAGAGAACGTAAAAGAGATACTTTCTTATCTGAAGATGTGTCCAGATTACTCGATTCTGTAGTTTATAGTATTTTTGTTTTCCAGATTTTGGCATTTTGCTCCTCTTGACCCAACACTCATCACAATGCTATTTCTCAAGACTTTATGAAACTCTAATCACCCCCTCCCCCAATCACCACCCCTCAAAGAGGAAATCGACATAACAGTGGCCTCATCTCCTACGAAATCAGGCCAGGTCAACAAGAAAATCCAACGAACAATACTTATTTGTGATTTCTCCTCTGGGTGGCCACCTTCTGACCTTTGCACTAGATCTCGGTCACCTGATGGAAGGTTCCATCTTCCGTTGTGTTGCCACAAGAGAGGAGGACATTATCGGCGAAAATATTGGATTGGAATAAATTGAATGGTGCCAGCCAATATTGAAAATATTGGTGGACATAATTGATTTGCTCGAGTACTTATTCGTCTCACTTCTCGATTTCGACAGATTATATAAAACTGAATAGACCAATTTCACTCAGAATTCATACTTTGGATTCTCAAAAGAGCATTATTCTTTCAAAAATGACATTTTTTACATCAACGCATATTATCTGAGAAAAAAAATCTAAAGTTTCAAGTTCTGAATCAGTTTCTATGGAAAAGTTTTAACCAATTTATCTCATGAACATGTGACTGGGGCGCTTGCGAGGCAAATATTTTCAAGCCAACATGTGTAAAGTTACACTGTAAACATACACACAGGATAACTTGGACCGGTATTTTGCAAAACTTTTGATTTGTTTTGAAAACTTTAACATTTTTTGTTAAATTGTGTAGAATTTTTCCCGTGAATGATTATAATTGTGGCTGATTTTTGGTCTAGATGAGAGTTGACTTGTTTGAATCGTTCTGCTGTAATCAATATTGCTCAAGAGAGTCTATTCTTGGACCCGTGAATTGCGTAAGCTGTGGAGATTAAATCGATTGGAATTCAAAGAAATCCCAATTTAGATCATTAGATTCAATCATGACCCTTGGTAGATTCACGTTGAGAGCACTTAATCAAGCAAAAAAAGAGGTAAGTAATATTCTGATTTTGTGTGAGCTGTATCTCACCGAAAAGATAGCCGCTTTTATCAGAATCTCTTTCCACAGGTTGAGATAAACAGTAAACGTCATGGAGGAGAATTGATTGCTCAAGTGTTGGAAAGTCATGGAGTTGAGAATGTATTCACATTATCTGGTGGACATATATCACCCATTCTAACGGCAGCAGAAAAATTAGGAATCAGAGTTATCGATACTAGACATGGTAGGCATAATTTGTTCTCTGATAACATTCATCTAAAAGAGAGTTTAAGCTTGCTTTCTTAAAACTATTTCATTAGACTGAACAATTAAAGTTCTTAATCATTTTCGCAGAGGTCAACACTGTTTTTGCTGCTGATGCTGCAGCTCGAATAACAGGTAAACCTGGAGTAGCTGTTGTTACTGCCGGTCCAGGAATCACAAACACCATAACAGCATTAAAAAATGCTCAAATGGCAGAATCGCCTCTCATTTTGTTTGGTGGCTGTCCAGCAACACTGTTGAAAGGCAAAGGTGCATTGCAGGACATTGATCAACTCTCACTGGTAAAATCTATAACGAAATGGCAAAAAACAATCACCAAAGTACGAGACATTGTTCCAATAGTTCGCGATGCATTTCAAATTGCACAATCAGGCACTCCAGGTCCTGTGTTCATCGAATGTCCATTGGACACACTTTATCCTTACTCCTTAATAGGTAAAGAAATGATGGCTCGTGCAAAAGGTGATTCTCTAATGGACCAAATCACTCGAGCTTACTTAGATTATTACTCAACAAATCTATTCCGGGATGCTTTCAATCGTAATTGGGATCTTTCGCCCATAACACCGAAAATTCCTATGCCAGATCCTGAATACGTCAAGCATGCCTTTGGATTATTAACTTCAGCGAAAAAGCCTCTAATCCTTCTGGGCTCCCAAGCAGTTTTACCTCCTGTTGGTGCACATAAATTACAAGAGTGTATAAACGCTTTAGGTATTCCTTGTTTCTTGGGAGGAATGTCAAGGGGTCTTCTTGGTCGAAACAGTCCTCTTCAGATGAGACAAGCTCGACGTGATGCATTGAAAGAGGCAGATGTGGTTATTCTTGGAGGTATAGTGCCTGATTTTCGATTGAGCTATGGAAGTGTTCTATCCAAAAAATCGAAAATTATCGCCGTTAATCGTAACGCTGAAGGCTTGAATAAGAATGAAGGTCGATTTTGGAACTCGAGTTGCTCTATTTTAGGGGATGTTGGAACTTTCTTTCATCAGCTAGCTGATATGATGAGGACTAAAGGTCAAAACTTTAGAGTTGATGAAGGATGGATAAAAGCTCTACGTGAGCGTGATAATGCTCATGAGAAAAAAACTGCCACGATTGCCGAAAAACCTACCGACAAACACTTGAACCCCATTAAATTCCTTAGTCAGCTAGAATCGGTCATTCCAGAAGACAGTATACTGATTGCTGATGGTGGTGATTTTGTGGGCTCTGCAGCTTACATAGTACGTCCTCGTGGTCCTCTTCGATGGCTGGATCCTGGTGCTTTCGGAACTCTTGGCTGTGGAGGTGGTTTTGCCATTGGAGCGAAAGCAGTTCGTCCGAATTCTGATGTGATCATTCTTTATGGAGATGGATCAGTTGGTTATTCTCTTATGGAATATGATACTTTCGTGAGGCATAAGCTTCCTGTTTTATCTGTCATCGGTAACGATGCATGCTGGACTCAAATCGTACGAGAACAAGTGCCTGTTCTCGGTTCATCAGTATCTTGTATGCTTGAGTATACAAATTATGAGAAATCAGTAGAAGGATTAGGTGCAAAGGGTATCCTGATTGATCGATCTAATGGTAATGATGCAACAAAAATCATTCAAAAGGCTCTTGAGATGACTCGTCAAGGAACGCCTGTAATGATTAATGCACTCTTGGGCAAGACAAACTTTCGAGAAGGAAGTCTATCGGTTTGATACCTCTTGTTTCTTAAAAAACTTTTTTCGATTATTGGATAGCCACAATTGTTGATTTTCAGACTTTTTTCAAATTGATATTTTTCCAAATTTTTCCATGATATGATGAAATATCATAATTATAACTATTACATGTTTCAATCAACTGTCGTCGAGATTGTCTCTTGTTTTCGTGAAAAAATTTTTCGATGAAAGACTGTGATCCAAAAGAAATAATTCCTCCATGACTCATCCTGCTGTTTTGCGCTAATTTTTCCGCTAATTTTATCCATCCATCGTTCACTTGTTAGCGTAATTTTTCCGAGACACGAGACTGGTACATGTATGTGTATGTCCATCAAAACTGGAGAAACCGTTTTATTTTGAGCAATTAAACAAATCGCTTGGAATTTCTACGAACCTCCTATCAGTATTCATGAAAGTTGATTATAGTTGAAATTTATCATCACGAACATCACTTCTCATACTGGATCCTCTATCCTCCAAACTGATCATGTGAAGGAAACCAACAAACAGTACAAGTTGCCGTCCTTGTGCATATTATAATATGAACTTCTAAATCAGACGATGGAAAATTTGATGCTTTCTTCGGTGAAAGACCCCCCGAAGGAGCCCTTCTCATAACTGACAATTCAAATACCGGTGATGATGATAGAATGAGATCATCTCCAACTTTCTGGGAAAATAGGCAAAAATAGGAAATAGGAAGGAAAGTTCGAGAGTTATTTCCACGCGGGACCAGAACAAGATAGTGATCTTAATGAAGAGACAACAAATAATCTGAATAATTTATCCTAATTCGGAGCGACATTTGAGCGAAAATATCTATACAACCTTGATCGCAATTTGATTTACCAAAAATTTTCGAGTTAATTTAGATGTCCACCCTCAAATTGAGGCAAGGCATGAGTCGATCTTGAAAATGAAAGTGAAAAAAAGAGCTTCTCAGCCACTTCTAGCCTGGGGCATTGAAGGTGAAGGTAAATGGTAGTTTTTGGATATACAGTATCACTTTCAGGATTATGACACGCATAATTGATGTGCTCGAGATGTTCAGCACTCTCAGTCAGAATGAAGTTTCTCTCTCTCTCTCTCTCTTTTTCTTTCTCTTTCTCTTTCTCTTTCTCTCCTTTGCTCTCTCTCTCTCTCCTTTCTTTCCATGTTTTTCATTAAAATTGAAATATAACTTACAAATCTTTCTCTCTTTTGATAGCAAACGAGTAGCGAACCTGTTTGGTCAGTGAGAAGTGAAATTCATCTAAATCTTCTTTTATATCATTCGTGAATACAAACCCTTTGAATCTTGGTGACTGTGTATCTATCTGTATTCAAGTTTTTATCTGATGACTGATATCGAATTTTTCCAATCATCAGATTAATGCTATGGTAGTCTCTGTGAAAAATTCGTTAAATTTGGAAAAAAATTGTTCTAATCATATAGACACTTCAACTGTTGAAAGTTTTTCAACAACGAATGTTGATCAAAATTGTAATGATGTGAGAATCAAAACGAAAGAGAATAGTGATGATAACTTGACCCTCGAACAAAAGATAGCTGAAATTCAGCGTCGATTTCAAAATGAATACAATGAGAATCAGGGTAAGTGTTTGATTGAAATAAATTCGTTCCAGAACGATAATTAACCTGGAAATGATGATGAAAACTCTTCCCGCTGGCTAATGGAACAAGAAATAATTTTCTCTGCCATATTATTGTCAAAATTTTCCTTGCAGGACTATACCATCATAAGGATTATGAACGAATCATAAATGACAATGATTATGTAAGACGATTTCTATCAGCTCGACGATACAAACTCGATTCTTGTTGGAACATGATATGTGAAACAATGCGATGGAGAAAAATTAATCTCTGGGACCTTAGTGAAGGAGATGTGAAAGACTATCATTTTCCTATTGAATTCTTTCTGGTTTCCACTCTATTTGCATATGAGCCTGATAAAAACAACTACATGACCTTGTATATAAGAATTGCCATGCATCGAAAGGTGAAAGAATTGGAAAAATTTACCAAGGCTTTCTTCTTACACACGTACGATAAAGTTGATCGAGCAAGTGGTCAACAAGGAATAGCCTTGATATTTGATCTGACAAATGCTGGCTACCGTAATCTTGATTTGGATTACTTACGATTCCTGATCGATTACGGAGTAAAGTATTGTCCAGTAGGTGTTAAATATATTGTAGTTCTCAATATTCCATGGACATTGAACGCATTCAGGAAGGTAGTCTTCTCGTTTCTCAGCAAAGAATGGTTCAAAGTTCTCAAGTTTGCAAATGGTAAAGAAATTCTCAATTACATTGATGAGGCAAACTTACCGGACTATTTGGGTGGTAAATGTAAACGTAATTATCGTACAGTTCCTCGAGGAGCTCAACCAATAGAGAATCTAGTTGAAAAGTATGGATATTCACAAGCTGATGTGACCCGAATTATGCCCGTTTACAAGGATGCTCTAGATGAAGCAAGCTCATGTTTAGCTAAAAATGATTACTTTGACAAGCCAGGGTGGTTGGATAATCTGGACACTAATGAGCCTCCTCGAGTGAGTTCAGAGACGCTCAATGACCAGACAAAATCAAAAGATCATAGTTTGGATGAAAATTTCAACACTATCCAGGGATCAATATCGGTCTACACAATGCTGCCAAATAATTGCATCTACTTCACTCATAGTGCAGATGAAAAGTTACGAATCAGAGGACAAGTGATGATCAATAACGGAATGCAAGCGCCAGTTGCTTTCAAAATACTAGCCAATAATCATGAAAACTATTCTGTTAGCCCTTCATATGGCATCGTCAAGAGCTTATCTGGTGTCAAAGTTGATATTGCTGTTAAGGAAATGTCCAAGTGTCGTTCAAATGATAGATTCAAGATAATTGCAATTCCCGTGTCAAAAGAGGAGATAAAAGAATCCGATTTCGTCAGCTTGTGGAATGTTGAAAATCTCTTCTGGGCTAAATTGGGGGTGAGCTTTGATCAACAAATAGTCTTGGATCATGCAAACGATTCGCTGATGGGTATGAAAGATCTGAAGGAAGGTGTAATGGAATTGGCCAAGTCGACATCGTCTCTGGATAGACAGCAACGTAGAATATGGTTCCTTTTGTATTTGCTTTTATTTCTTTATCTTTTTCTTGTGGGAAGAATTTTTCTTCGAAGCATTTCTACCAGTATTTATCAATCGTTCTCTGATTTGATGAGAGTTTCCTCTTCAGGGGAATTGAGACAATAAACACTTCAAATTCATGTGATAAATATCTAAACAATTGTCTAATTCTTGGTAAATTCTTATCCAATTAAGAAATCTTTGGATCATAAATTCTTTGCCTAGCAATGAAGACAGTAATGCATCTCTAGGCAAATGCATTCTTGCTCTAGAGTATGCTAAAAATGATCTAGACATAGAGTTGTCTTGAAGCATTACTTCGGCATAAGAGGTAAAAATTTGAGCGGTTAATAAAACTTTCTTCCTATCCACCTTGGATGATATTAACTTTGACTTGTGAAAATTAGATGGATCTCGTCAGAATCAAGGATAGCAAAATATCAAATAGATCATAAAAATCTCAAAAATATCGAAAACTCAAAATTCTCGATTACGATTAAGTATTCGAAGCATCAATCTCTAGTAATATTGGTACTGAAAATCTTTTTGGCGATGTGGAGAGGCAAAAGACTATCAAGAAGACAAGCATTTAGCATCATTTCTTTCGATGAGTTTCTTGAAATAGCTTGCTCGAATGTTTTTGAACGATCAGCGATAAATATCCTTCTCATTTGAATTGATGCTTCTCCGAATGCTTCAAAAGTTTTGAAAGAGCAGCAGAAGTATCTGGTCCAGTTCCTGAGCTCTTAGAGATGAGACCTATAATACTCTTCATCATATGTCTCTGCTTGGCTGAACACTGAGACAGATAGCTTATATCCGTTTTGATCTGCTTTACCTCTTCTTGGAGCTCATAAACAGTTTCAACCAAACTTTTCTCTTCAAAATTGGGATCTTCAGCATCATTATCCTTCGCAATTATAATTCTCTCTTCGTCTGCAAGCATGACTTGAGGCATTCCTCCTCCACGATTTCTGCTCCCATGACAATAGGTTTCGATCACTTTGAGAATGGCCATATCGTTGACAGGAATATTTTTAGAAGATCCTAAATCAATATTCTTCATACTGGATGACAATTCATTTTCCAGATTTGAGGTGGAAGTTCTCAGAGGTGGATGAGGTAATATGCTTTTTGTAGTCCAATACTCATTACGAGGACGATCACTTGAAGATGTGACAGGACTTTCCGTGGGCTGAGAATGAGCAGGGCTACTTCGAACTTCTCTGATAGATGATTCTGAACACTTATTAGTCTCTAATTTACTTTTGCATTGATGCATAGAACTTATCCATTGGAGAACATCTTCTGGATTGAGACAGGCGAAAACATATTTCCCAGTGGCATCTGATCCAGGATCAGCAATGAGTAATTGGAAATTTGTTTTGGTGCTCTGAATTTCTGGAAGTCTCGGAAGGGTTACATTGACTAAGGATAACTTATCTTCGAACACAAAAGAAGTCATCTCATTGCTAACAGAGAGGAGAACAAGGTGGGCAGGGAAGAGAACCAAATGACGATCTTTCTTGACATCATGAGATTTAGGAGTTTGAAGCACAGTGATCGAGCCCATATGGACAACAGGACCTAAAGATTGTAGGGGTTCATGAGAAGCTGGCCAATTTTTGACATTACCAAGTAGAACTTCTAGTTCCATTTCTTTTTGGCGTCTCATTTGAAGACAGCAGGCAACAAGTTCACGATAAACGAATCCTGATCGCTGGACATCTCCTCTATCGGGATGAGCATCATTTGTGTATCGTTGAAGTTCTTGGAGAAAAGACGGATATTTGTCAAGATGTCTGAAAGTGAGACTCAGTCCAGCCATCAGTGGAAGAAGCTGATCATCACAGGAATCAGGAGAGGATAGAAGAGTTTCTTTCAACAATTCACAAACTTTTTCCCGATGTTTTTCGATAAGAAATACAAATTTAGGATGCATTGAGCAATAATTGAGATGGGCTCGCTTTATGGCTGGTGCATTACTCATAAAAACACCACCGATTCGTGCTGTACATCCAGGCTCAAATTTCAGTGCTTCCAAGGCATTTAGAAACTCCATATGAGTTGAAATCACTTCACGATAACTGTTTACTACAGCTTCCACCTCCTCTTTGGGGATACTGTAAAAAAATTAAATCGTATGTTTCAACACATTTCAATATAATAAATAATTCCATCAAGATGTTGACTTACATTTGAGATTTTTGAAGGATGAGTAGATAAGTTTGAAGAATGGTTTGCATACTTGACACAGAATTTGATTCGTTATTCAAGAGTTCTTTAAAGACCTGTTAAAAATGTGGTAAATGATACTGTTTCAGCAATTTTTTCTAGTGATTTGATAGTCATGCATACGAGAAACTCTACTTGAAGAGTCTCCAACTTACCATCATTCGACTGTTTTGCTGATTATTATCTTTGCTGAAAGAATCGATAAAATGTTGATCAAGAAGAGAATGGGCTTGTTCGGTGGACAATGGTGATACATATCCAGCCGGAAACCATCCTGTAACTCTTTTCGAAAGATGAGTACCTTCATACCAGCCACCTTCGGGTGTTTGGGTGAGGATAATCAGATCATCTTTCTCAAAACACAGTTCATCATTATTGGCACCATTGAAAGGATAGATTGCTTTGACAATTCGTAAACAATTTTTGTTTTGCTGTTCATCGGAAGTATTATTGTCGGTCACCTCTTCTGCATCAAGGGATGCAGTCGAACTGGATTCAGGTGGATCCATCCTAGTAATCAAGCCAAATGAATATCAAACAATTGATTCCAATTTCTTCCAACAATCAGCACCAACTTTTATTCCATTTTCATATTTGTATTGTGATGTACTTCGACCATCGGACAATCAAAAAGAAGGCCACTAGATCATCGGTCTTGATGTGCACAGTATTGAATTGACCGCAAATCTTATTCCTCAATCCACTGTCCCACACACATAAACAACTAATTGGCCACCGTAAATTTAACCAAAATCAACTTTGATCATGAGAAACACACTCGAACACATCTTCTTCCCAAATCACAATCAATGTTTGTTTTTTTCCGACCAAAACATGCTCATCAAACCGGATGAAAGTCTACTCTCCACAGTCGCGCCTCTTGAATAGGTGAAAAAAAGTATCAACAAACAAAATATTGCTCTGATCATCATCATCATCATCATCATCCCCATCAAGTTCTGAATTCTCATCTTTTTCATCCGTTATTATAGACAAGTATCATTTCCAAATCAGGTTAATCAGCAACTTTCCCATCTATCATTTCAGCTGATTGTGATTTGTTTTATTATTAAATCACTCTCTAAGCTGGTGTAAGGCAGACAGATGGAGACGTGCAAAACATTCGCAAATTTTGTTTACGTTTTTCGAGTCAATTTAAATTGATGTTGTGTGATTGCCTCATCTTAATGGCAAGAAATGATTATCTCACTGTGGGTGTTTATTATTAATTAGGAGAAATTTTGCTTACAATTGAGTGACCAAAGGTATTCCAATTGAAGTCTTGATGATCATTGAGTGATTCGCATACCCATAAGGATGATAATCGGTAACTTATGGACATGATAAATTGAACTTTGATTGTGCTATCTTATGTCTCAACAGAATTCACTTACTGGCACCTTCAATCAGTCCATTTTGGTGTTTAAATTCCATCCCTTCACTAGTTCAACTCTTATTTCTGCCATATAATTATTCATCGCCACTGATATCAATATGCGATTTAAATGGGAAAAGAATGAAGCTGCTTCCATACTGAGTGATCCTGCATTAAATCAGACATCTGGTAAAACCGGCCTATTGACCAATGTACACTCAGAAGACGATGATTCATTGGATGAATCGGAAGCTAGTAGTCTCAATTTTATTCATGAACCAGATTTTAGAAATCAAAAGAATTCATCCAATTGGAACATTTATCAGGGTATCCTATTCTCGTGCCTATCGAGCGTCTTCTTCTCCATGTGCAGTGTAATAGTAAAGTCCATGAATTCAATTCATCCTGGTCAACTTGCCGTGTTTCGATTCAGTGCAATTCTTTTTCTCTCCATTCCTTTGGTCTATCTACATAATGAAAATTTTTTCGGTCCAGTTGATATTAGACATTTTCTCATTCTTCGTGGTATTCTCGGCTCATCTAGTCTATTTTTACGCTTTTGCGCCTTCAGATCTCTACCTTTTGTCGAGGCGAGCGTAATTATCTTCTCAGTTCCTGTAATTGTGACCTTTTTGGCCTGTGTATTTCTCAATGAGCCATGTGGCTTCTTTCAAACTTTTGTCGTAGGTCTCACCATGATTGGACTTTGCTTAACGGTGAGACTTCCATCGCTACTGGAAGAGGAAGGTGAATTGATGCGTCGCATTTGGTCGAACAGTTCATCGTTCTCCTTGAACACCACATCCGTTAATGGTACGAAAGTATTTGACGAAAATGATCGAATAATACAAAGCTTAACTGGTTCAACTTACTTACGTGGAGTATTGGAGGCCTTGAGCTCAACTGTTTTTGCTGCGTCAGTTTACATTCTGATTAGGAAGGCGAAGAAAGCTCATTACTCCGTCATAATGTTCAACTTTGGTTTGATTGCCATCGTGGAAACTAGTCTTCTCACTTTGTTGTTTGGTGATTTCACAATGCCAAATGGATGGAAAGAATGGATGCAAATTGTTGCTCTAATGTTGCTGAGCTTTTTTGGCCAGATACTATTGACCAAATCATTACAAATTGAGCAGGCAGCCCCTGTTGCGATCGTTAGATCAGCAACGGACATAATCCTAGCTTTTGTATGGCAGGTTTGGTTTTTCTCCCAAACACCAGATGCTTGGTCAGTCATTGGGGCCTTGATTGTTACCTTTTCTATCGTTTTAACTAGTCTTAGAAAATGGATACTCTCACTTCCACAACATTCACCGTTAAGAGATAAA
The DNA here is from genome assembly GCA_003956705.1 of Brevipalpus yothersi. Classification (NCBI taxonomy): domain Eukaryota; kingdom Metazoa; phylum Arthropoda; class Arachnida; order Trombidiformes; family Tenuipalpidae; genus Brevipalpus; species Brevipalpus yothersi. The sequence goes on along the minus strand of QZCP01000225.1, from coordinate 21,350 downwards.
TTCCATCTCATCAGATAAAATGAGCCATGACTCTTGGTCACAACCCTATGATCTTAATGAAACTGGTAGTTATTTTCTTAGCTATAAAAGCAAAAAAAACATGACGAATCACATGGATTACCAAAGTTCTACTTCAACTTCTCTCTCTCTCTCTCTTTCTCTCTTGAAACAAGTATGATTCATCGGGATTAATCTCATAGATACAAAACTACTGACACATGGTCACAGTCGTAATTTTACAAAAAGTCTCTGTTTTTCTCATCTCAAACTCTTGTCCATCAAGATGTCCTGTTACATTTTCCTCTCATTTTTCTCTTCATTTTTTCACCATGAAATTTTCCATCATGAAAGTTCCATGTTTCACATATTATGAGATTTCGTCAGAATCACGCATGTTTCTCTTGACATGCTCAGTATTTTCTGATGTCAAACACATACACAAGTACACATTGTCGGTGTTTCTCATGTGTTATTAATTTTAGTTGATTAGTTCAATTAACGACATTAATTTCTCTCCATCTTGACAACTTAAAGACTAAATTCATTTTAAATGTTAAATAAAAAATTGTGATCATGATCTCTAGCCGTCTGATTGTTTCATTGGTTCCTAGAAATTGTTTACTTAATTTGGTGCGCAAAAAAGGACATTCAAAATGGGACAATATAAAGCATACTAAAATGTCCAAAGATTTGCAAAAAAGTCAACTTATATCGAGAATAATCAATTCAATACGTCTGGCTGTGTGGGTTGGTGGAGGTTCAACAGATCCAAAAGTGAATACTAAACTTGCCGCAGCCATTGAGGCAGCTCGGCAAGCAGAAGTGCCTTCAGCAACAATCGAAAGAAATTTAAAAAGATTGGCTGAAAGATCATCAAAGCCGATAATAACAGAAGTTGTTGGTCCCGGTGGAGTATTTATAATAATAGACGGAGAAACTGATAATCCAAATGGTTTCAGGATTGAAATTAAGAAAGCTCTAGGTCCATGGAAAAAGTTAGTTGATTCCATCCAAATCTCATTTCGGAGATGAACAGATTTTCCTTTTCTTTTACAGAGAGATTAGTTTTGCTAGAAACGGAGCTCTTGTTAATCATTTCATGGAAAAAGGAGTCGTTCGAATATTACGTAAAACAAAGGATGGCAAGGATTTAGATTTTGATGGAGCCGAGGCGATCGCGATTGAAGCTGAGGCCGAAGAGGTGGTTACCGATCAAGAGGGAGAAGGAGTATCTCGAGAAAAAGACGATGAAAATGACACATGGGATTTGATGTGTGACAAGAATGATCTCTATCTTGTCAAGGATCACATCGAAAAAAGACATCCTGAAGTAGTCATCAAAGAATTTTGTATTGAACGAATTCCAAATCGTTGCATTGAGCTCAAGGATGAAGAATTAGAAAAATTAGCCGATATCAGTGAAGCTTTAGAGAATCTTCCCGATGTAAGCAAAGTCTTTGTAAACGTAAAGTAGTTCTAGATATTTGCAAACTTATTCGATTATTGCTCATTTTTGAGCTGTTTCTTCTAACTGAGAACAGTCAAATGGTCCATTTGTTCTCTTGGTTAGCTGCTAAACTTTTTATTCAAAACAAGTATCCTCCTGAGTGAACTACTCCTCGAAGAGGGCCAAATAAATCATGGAGACATCCACTCTGATCGATCAGAATCGGGAAGAACATGAGGGCCAATTAATTCAATGAAAATGTAATGACTTGTATCACAGACCGGGTGAGTGGTCACTTGTACAGGAACATTGCTCCTAATTAACTACATAAGAAAACTCGTTTCAAAAAAGTAAATAATATGACGTTACACGACTGAATATGCTATTTCTTTATCACTAAGGATGATTCGCTTCTTGGCCTCTTCTTCCGTTTCCCAGAGCATTTTTTGCTTATGTTGTCTAATAATATCGTTAACTCGATCAAAAAGCATCTTTTCCGTCAGTATACCATCAAATGAAGCATACGCTGAGGCCTGTTCATAAAAAGATTTGAATTAGATGAAAATTATCGATAAATTTTGCTCTCAAAACTTACCTGCCATGCTACTCCCAACTTTGAGATTTCACGTCCAGACAGACCCTCAGTGAGTTCGGCGATTTTGGAACAAACTTCGTTGTAATCAAATTTGTCAACTTTGAGTCTCCTGTAATGAGAAAAAATTCAGATAAGACATCCGTTCCCTGAAAAGCATGAGCTTATTTCTTACTTGTTTCTCTGAGATGCTGGCTGCAAAACAAACTTATCAAAATAGAGTCGAACCAAACGTTGTCTCTCTTCTAGGCTTGGTAATTGGAATTCTACTACTTCATCAATTCGATCATTTACTGCCCAATCAAAATGCTCTGGAGTGTTACTGGCAAGAACTAACATAAATCGAGATGATTGCTCTCCTGTTCGGTATAGGAAGGCATTCAGTGCAGCTCGAAGGTCTTCACTCATATTAACCGAACTTCGTTTACGTAGGAAGGCGTCTGCTTCATCGAGAAACAATAAAAGTCCTCGTCTAGATGTATTTGCCCAATTGAACACTTTGTGAATTGCTGTTACACCATCTTTACCCATCGGAGTTACATCACCTCCACTGAGTATGGCATAGTCCATGCCTGAGTGTTGGGCTAATTTTTTGGCGAATAAAGTTTTTCCCGTTCCGGGTGGACCATAAAAAAGAATATTTCGATAGAAACCTCTGTTACGCTTCGTGTTTCGTGTAGCAATAGCTACATCACGTAATCTTTCTTCCAATGATGGTCTAAGAATAACACCTTTGAGCGCATCTTCAGGTCTTTGACTCAAGTAGAGACGCTTACTTAAGGCAACAGGATGTCTGACAGCATCGATTGCATTAATTCGAGATGTATCACGGACTAGGGATGGCTTACCAATTCGAGCTTCAATACTTCGACCTATCAGACCAATTCCATGTTTGGCTGAGTAAACACCAACAGCTATTAAAGTTAAGCCGGCAGCGGTGGATGTCACTCGATCCCAGTCGGAAATGAAACTTTTGAAGCCTTCGCCCAAAACTTGACCAGCAGTACGAATCGAATCTAATACTGTTATACGTTGCTCAGCAGCTTTGACTTTAATTTGTTCTAAGTAAATATCTCTATTCTCTCGTTCAACGTGTGCTCGACCTTTCATTTCAGCTTCTATCCTTTTCATATCACTTTTGGTCTTTAATTCCATCTCATGCTCGATGGTTGCCTTTCTCATGGCCTCTTGTCTTGCGACCGATTCTTCTTGTCTCTTCAAATTTTCATCTTGAGCTCTCTGTTGTTGTAACAATTGTTCTTCATACCTTTTCCTTGCTAATTGATCTTGATACTGGGCCAATGCTTGATGTTGCTTAGTCTCTTCGGCCAAAGTTTTTCGTCTTTCTTCATACTCTATTCGCTTTGCTTCGATCTTTGCCTGCTCAAGTGACGCTTCATACTCTTTAATCTTTCCCTGCACTTCCATTTGTTTAGTTTGCTCTTGCATCTTGGACAATTCGAATGCCTGCTTTGCATGAGCTGATTTTTCCAACTCTTTGGCAGCTTTGGCAGCCCTCTCCAGTCCACTGGAATCAAAATTGAAACCTTTGGTCATTGGATTTGATTTGCCCTTGTCATCACCACCTTCTGGCGGTACACCGGCAAATGGTGGTGGCTGGGCAGCATCGGAGCCAGATCGACCATATCCAAATAGCCAAGACATGATGATGGACACAATTCACTAACACACACCAACACAAATCTTAACTGTAATCAGAATCAAGAGAAAAAAAAATCAATTCAATCACCGGCCTAACAAATCAAATCTCGGGACACAAACCGCTAAACACGTGCTTACACATGCTTTCATAGTATTGCTGTGAAGGACTCGAGCACTTGATTACGCCATCTGGACCGCAACATTCCTTGCTATTTTCGCGCTTCTTGGAAGTTTCTCAGAATTTGATTAATTTTCGTTGCGATTTAAAATTCAACTCTAATTTTGCAAGATAATTATGAATTGATGGAAAAAAATTGATTAGGGTGATGAAAAGTGATTTGAAAAATGCGGGTATGGATGATGATACGAGAAAGTTTGGTATTTTTATTTGATCGACTATGGAGAAAGCTGCATAACAGAATAGAAATTTTTTGAATTCTTCTTCCAATATTCTGACCACAGATTATCCTAAGATGGTGATGACTATGTTATAGAGTTGAAAAAGTTTTTTGATGCGAATTTTTGAATTCTTTTGATGTGATTTTTTATGGAATACAAAAAAACTGAAAATTTCTTAACTGAAACGATAAAGTGAGAGTGAGATATCAGAATCAAACAATCTATCAGTACTGTATTCTTAGTATTTTCTAATGCAGAAAAATCCCCTGACTTGGGCCTATCGAAGCTGAATCGATTCAAAGTGAGGAGCCAAGAATTTCAAATATTTGGTGAACAAAACTGTTAAGCAGAAGAAAAAGGTGCATGATTGTGCTGATAGGATAAATTCGGTAATAATCGTGAGCAGCGGCCATTGCCGTAGGCATGATGACCATAAGGTACAAATCGAAATCCATTCTATAATCTTCTGAAAATAATAGTGCAATAAATTTGGTTCCAACTTGCTGATTCTGGATGGGAAGAAGGTGCTTCTGTTTTAACTGTTCAGTGTCCCTAATCCGATAGTAAAAAGATATGTTTACCAATTTTTGCTCATTCGCATGCTGGAGGCTAAAATCTTTAAAAAAGAGAATCTAGTTTGACTACCGTTAAAATACATCGAGCATGGAAGAAAAATGATTTTGTGTGTATGTTTGTAGCCGACAAAAAGTGCATCAATATCATGATTTGAAGCTCAGCATGCGATCGAAACTGAATTTTATAATCTTCAGTTTGCATCTTAATTCCACTCTTCTTTCAACACACATACAAATAAATAGCCTCCGTTCATATTCTCTTTCTCTTTCTCTCTCGCATAATGAATTTGATGATGCATGTTTGTATACATTCATATATTCATTTGAACGAAGTATTCCAATGCTGGATAGAAAACGATAGGAGAGAGAGAGAGTGTGTGTGTAGACATTGAAAAAAAAGTAAAAAGAAAAAGATGTCAAAAAATTTGTTATTTTCTTTTAAAAGAGGTCAGTTAGAATACTTCTCTCTCTCTCTCTCTTTTTCTTATCTTTTTACTTTACTGGACACAGTAGGCGATCTTCCGCACGCTCAAGAGTAAGAGAAAGAGAAAAAGAATAAGATTCTCCAGAAAGAGAATCCATTCTGGACAATTAATTGGACATTGTAAGGAAAGAGAGGAAGACTGTTAAAATGAGCGTGTGTGTGAGAGAGCGTAACAATCATGATATAAAATTCACTTATGATGATGATGGAGAGTGTTTTCGTGCCCTGATGCCTTCTAGAATTACCATCTTCAGATGAAAGCGATGAGAGAAAATAAGCGTGAGGACAGGAATCCATGTCACTGGTGGCCACTGTATTAGCTGACATCAATGAATACCAAGTGTCTGTATGTAGGTATATTCATTTCTGTGTCTTCCATAATCATTGTCACCATCTAAGTCCGGATAGAGAAACAAAAACAGCTCCGACCTAAAATAGTGTCAAACCAAAAGATAGTGGCAAGTAGCAATTGGACGAGGACAATGAAGATGTCGAGAGAGAGAGAAAAAGTTTTTTCCCTCTCTTTTTATTCTCTTGTCCAAAATTAATTGCTGATGGACATAAAAAGAAAGGAAGATATTCGGTCATCTATTTACTGTAAACACCTTGTCCTACTGATCTTGGACCTCACTTTCTACTTTTACCACAACAGCTAAGTTACTTATCATTACTATACAGGTTGATAATGAAGTCAGCCTCTCAGAGGCGAATGAAACAAACCGAAACCGGGAATTTTAGGAAATCTTTGGGGACATTGTGCTAAATTTGTACATTCCTCAACAGATCGGTGTCCATCAATCGTACTTGTTACACTGTTACTTGATGAACTGGTACTTCCTGTGCCACTACTACCGTTACTGGTGATAAAATTTTTTTTACATGTATGTTGAAAGTAGTTTCGAGCTCGACAGTAGAGCAAGAATGCACTCATTGATGAGAGTAGGACTAGAGTTAATAGCAATAAGATCCAGAGAATAAAACTTGGACGAGAAAAGCAAACAATATTCTCATCAATGTCCAACTTGTATGCTGCTAGGCCAGAATTGGAATTAAGAGACACATTATTGCCATTATTGTCTTCCAAAGGAAGTAGAAAAGATACATCTCCTGGCGATAGAACATGTATCACTTTTTCAGTTCGAATATCTGTGAACTGAATGCTGGAACTTTTTATCTGACGTGCCGATCGGCGAAGAATCATTTGTCGAGGCATGGCCAACCCTTGTGAAGATGATGATGAAGAAGATGAAGAAGGTGAAGAAGATTGGAGGGAAGATTTCAGCACTGAATTGGTTGAAGATGATGGCGATGCTGATCCACTCGAGTGGACATTGTGTTTTCTTGATTGGTTGGTATTCGAGGAATGTTCATTATCTCCGTATTTCTTGGTCACCAAATTGGGAGATTCCGATGTTCTGACAGGCTGTTTGACATACTTTGGACTTTCGGAATCCATTCTCGAATCAGTTTCATGATAACTTTCTTCTGCTATATCATCTGTCATCATACTGTCCATCGGTGGTGCAACTGCCGTTGGTCCTACTGGTGAAGATTTTCCATGTATTATGGAAGATGTATCCAATTGACTAGAAGACGATTTCACTTGTATTTCAATCTTATTATTATTACCGCCACCAGACTGATCAGTACCAACTGATCGACTACACTTAGCCTCCGGGCACTCATATCGACACACTTGAACGGTACACTGAAAGTAGACATCCATTGAATCGGGAAATTTGAAGGCTTGAAAGTAGGCGTATGACACAACAGTTGCCGATGAGCCGAAATTTTTCACTTTCTGAAATTGGGACATTATTTTTGGCCGAGTAACACAGCCAAAATCATCCACCAATTGGATAGGTGCATGCTTACCATCGTGTGCAACACAATCACGTACCAACATATCAAATTTATTTTCATCATCTTTAATTGCCAACACCATGGTCATCGTTTGACCAATTTTAACGATTCCCATCACCTCACTAGCATATGGACCTTTGCCGGCTTGAATTTGCATCCAACATTGAATATTGTCACCCAAAAAGTTCGCTGTCACAGCATCCATCATATCTACATTGAATGGTCGAAAAGATACTGGCTTCTCATAATAATCATACCAGGTACACCGAAGTCGACGTGCTAGATCCCATATTTCCTGAACTTGTGGATCATATTGGACAATAATGGTGTTCTCTATATACAGACCGGAACCCGGTCGATGACTGGTACCATAGTTTCCTTGATCACTGCTGGTTGTTCCACATGTGCCCAAAAATATATCAAATTTGGCCATAGTGTGTCCAGAGCCGGAAGGCAAGTGGATACACTTTGCTTCGTTGTAATGACCTTTACTGAAGATGACACCGAAAAATGCTCGATCAAACTCAATGCTTACTTTCATGTGATTTTTTTCACATTTTACATGAATATTTCTTATTCGAGCCACTTCAGGCCGACTTAGAGGCCATGTATCTGCTCCCGGGCCACCTTCACTAGCTGTTGGAATCTGTCCGGAATCTGGAATTCCATTTCCAACACCAACATTACCACCACCACTTGGCTTCAAGCCTTTGCCGTAGGATGATCGAGATTCTTCTTGCACTAAATCGATTTTACTATTGATCTCTTTTGCTGAATATATCTGAAGAGAGTGAAAAGAGAGAGAGAGAGAAATTTGGAAAGAAAAAATAAATGGAACAATCATGACAAGAAAATGCAGCAAAATGTACTTTTAATAAAGGTTCAATGTGAAATGAATCAACTTAATATGGGCATCGTCAATCATTCGGTGAATTGTAATATTGATTGATTATTACCTGGATGTGCCAAAAGGTGAGCAGTAGAATGTATGAAATTTTGAATAAACACAGTTTAAAACATTCCATAATCAATTTGAAATCAAATAGCAATCACCTGGAGGTAGACACCGAGAGGCGAATTTAAAAAGAGAGAGGAAAAAAGAAAGAGGATGAGAGAGAGAAAGATGAGGAAAGGGATGAGAGAAGGATGTATGAGCGGAATTATGATGAATGGCACTCTTCAATCGTGAAAACTGAAGATAAATTGATGCGGTTTCATCGTGTGGACACGAAAGAGTAGTAGTAAAGGAGAACAAAAATATTCCTTCCACTTTGATTACAAACACTGGCAAACTTTGATCGTGTAAATCACGAACAGGTGAAAAATGTGAGTGTGTGTGTGCCCAAATCAGGGTCAATCGATTCAATACTTGCAATCAAAAGTATTTGACAAATTTTTGGTCACTTTCTGTTCAAAAATTATCACTTGCTCAGGACAAAGTATTAATGATAAGAAAAACGAACGTGATGAGTAGAAAAGAGTAAGAGAATAATGAGAAACGAAAAATAAAAATAATAGAAAGTCGTGGAAGATGATGTTAATTTAGCTCTCAGGAAGAAAGGTTGAACAGAATAGGAAGGTGACAAGTATCAAGTTAATGTGTGTGTGTATAAGTTCTGTTTGTGTGTAGATGAACAGTTAACAAGAAGGTTACAATCGTTAACCCTTAAAGGTAGTTGTTTACTCTATTGTCACAAACTTTGAAACTAGATGATGATCAAACGAATAAGATTCGGGTGAGAGTCAGATAAGGAATTCATGGGGTGGGGTGGGGTGGGGTGGGGGGTGGATGAGAGAGAGAGAGAGAGAGAGAGAGAGAGGATGGAAGGAGGTGATAGAGAAGAAGGCCTCGAAATAGTAAGAACGGTGTCAATAAAAAAGAATACGAAGAAGGAAGAAAAAGAAGAAGAAGAGGGATGATTGTGGGAGGAGGTGAGGGGGTGGTCGGGGTAATGAGGGAGATTGAACTGGATTGACTAGGAAATTAATTATATTGTGTTTGTGTTAAATAGTTGTGTGACCATCGATTGATTCATTCGAATAGCAAGAGTGATAGAAGTGTATGTTCTCTCTCTTGTGATTCGCTTTTTTTTTGGCAACTATCGTCTTGCTGGTGGGCCATTGAAAGGAAGACTGACCCCGGATGATGATAGAAATGAAAAGGAAGAGAGAAGAGAGAGAGAAGGAAAGATGAATAAAAGGAAAAAGAAGACATCACATCCAGACCCAACAGGCCTGTCAACACATTAACCTAGTCATGAATTCATGTTGCGATGAAAAATTTTATACTTTTTTTCGGCAACATACGCTCCAAAGTGGACCCAGACATGGGCTGGTATTGGATAGAATTGGGGAATTTAGACATGCAAGAGTTAGAGAGAGAAAAAGATGTAGATCGATGAGATGAAGGAAAAAAATTGAACTACTTTCCAGGTATACGATTGATAATGGTGTGTAAAAGTTTCAGTGTATGTATGTATATTCACGACAAAAATATCATCATTATCATTGGCTTGGCTCATCATCAACATAATAACGCAGTCATCGTTTTGTGTGTGTAAGTAAGAGACTTCCTTTCTTCCTCTATGGTCCTATTTACATGATAATGATACAAAATGAGTGGAAAAAAATAATAAGCAAAAGAGAACACTTTATCCCTTATCATATGCATATGATTATTTTCCAGTACAATTTGAGATGATCTTATTTCTTCTATAAAAGCTCTTCTTCCCCTCCCTGTCTCTCTCCCTCTCTCTCTCTCTCTCTCTCTCTCTCTCTCTCTCTCTCTCTCTCTCTCTCTCTCTCTATCATCTGATCATCATCCCTCTTTTTTCACCTCCATCAGAATTCATCTCATTTTCTATTTTTTGTATTCCTTTTCCTTTTCTTTTTTGTTTCTCTCTCAATTGTTTTACCGTGATCTGTGCCCAGAATATGAGAGCAAGCGGACAAGATAGAAGTAAGAAGAAGCAAGAACAATTCATTGAGGACAACAGAAACTCATCCAATTGAAAAGTTGTGATCAGTTTTCATGGAAATCTCATTTCTCCTTGGGAAAATCACGTATAAAAAACATCAATGTACCAGAGTATAGCTACCAGAACGAGATTATGAAAGTGGTGAAAATTTTCATTTTTGCTGTCCCCAATCGTGAATCAGGTCACTTTTGTCCGAAACAAGGAATCTGAAAGTGGACAAATGAGAAATAAGAATCAAATGTTGAACTAGTTAATTTTGGCCAATTTTATAGCTCTAGCCATCATAATTGGTCAATGTTTTTTCACTCTTAAATTTCATCATCATCTCCTTATTCCCATCACATCATCACTGCTCATCATCCTCATCTTTCTCTTTCTCTCTCTCTCTCTTTCTCACCTTTCTCTTGTTCACCTTCATCCATGAGAAACAAAGGAATACACGAACAGATTGATCCATGATAGAATTGAACGTGATGAAGATCGTCTCACAGATTTGATTTCTACTCTCTCTCTCTCTCTCTCTCTCTCTCTCTCTCTCTCTCTCTCTCTCTCTCTCTC